>JAVQJD010021418.1:0-25306 GCA_036023655.1 Nannoperca australis
CCTTATAGGTGTTTTTCTTGTATTTCTTATATAAATACTTATTGGTATTTGTTTGACCACTGACGGGCGAGTAACCCGACATGGTAACTTCATTGGCCTTGATTTTCTACAAAATGAAAAATTGAAAAAGGAAAAATTTTGAAAGATGTTACAAAAGAAATGGAGTATTGTTATGCTCTCCAATAACAGCCTACGGTTGATTTTTTGAATTTAAAAGTATTTTGAGTTCCCTATAAAGGGTTAAAAGCTCTACAGGCTAGATTCTAGTTTATATTATGATTTCCTGAGACTCAAACCACAGATTCCAGTTTAATGGGGACCTTCAGCTATTCTTAGGCTGGTGAGCCAATAGGATAACACAAAACGAGTCCAGGCTCAGACAGCCTCGCATCAATCTCACCGTCTCACTCGTCCTGTGGAAAGCACCAAAGCAATACAGCAAAAGCTACACCACTGTAACAAACAACAATATGAAATGACTGTGATTCCGCTGATGTGCAGCAGACAGGTGATCAATATCTGTTTTTATTAGAGAAAAGAGCCAGAGCAAATTAGAGAGGGATACAGACGGACAGAGAGAGAGATGGAGAAGGAGAAATTGAGATTAAGATGGGCAAGACACACATACAAGATAGGGAGAAAGAGAGAGAGAGACAGGAAGAAGAGAAACAGAGATGGATGAAACGCAGGACTAAACAAAGAAGAAATGCAATAAAGGGCCATTCTGTAGTTTTATATGTCCCCTGTGGATGTCATAACAAAGATCATAAATCATCGACCCCCACAGTAATGGCTGCAAACACAAACACAGTCTCACACAAGAGCTGCAGCATGAATATCTATGCACACACTCACACACTGACAAGGACACACACTCTACACACTGTAAACACAAACATCTAGACACACACAGTAAATGTGCTGATAGACATCTTGTGCTTGCACATTAATGTATACACAGATATAGACACACACACACACACACATACGTATATGCACACACACACAAACATCATCAATATGCTATCATTGCTCCCCAGCTGCTGTCCCTTCACTTTGGTGTTTATTGGCTCTGGCCAGAGGGACCAATAAACAAGCATCAGCTGTACCACCCCAATGGAAATCTCTCTCTCTCTCTCTCTCTCTCTCTCTCTCTCTCTCTCTTCCTTGCAAGATGCACACCACACCCCCCACCCCCACCCACACACACACACACCCACACACACACACACACACACACACACACAAATAACAACAATTATCGCCTGCAGAACTTTGTACAAAATTCTTATTCTTTGTTTTTCTTCTTTTACAAAGAAAAAAAACTCTTAGTTCAACTTATTGTTGACCTCCAACAGAATGTGTTTCTTAGTGTGCATTCCAATGAGAGTAATAGAGTTTAGTATAATCCAGAACACATCCTAACACTTAAAAAGATTTACTTTAGAAAAATGTATGATACAGAGCTGAAATGTCAGGTTCTGACCGTATATTTTCATTGTTTTATTTCTGCATCTGCTACAACATCATGCTTTGGTTCTCTTGATAGCACTTGTAGCCAGTTAATTGTTCAGAGCTCAAGACAAATTATATCAATGAAGAACATTAATTAAGACATGTATATTTACTAAAGGTATGTTAGAGCTTTGCTTAAGAGAGACTATGTAACTTTATTGTAAACAGCAACCACAGCAGCTACCAGTGACATTTATAGAGAATGCTAAATGCTTAACTACTAACTACTAATTACTACTTCTCTTTAGCATTTAGCTAAAATGCTAAGCTATTGTACCAGTAGCACATGTGAAGAGGAGTCATAAGGTCTGTGAAACTAACTTAACTATCTAGCTAAACTTTGCTGACATAAGCTAACATTAGCCACCACAAGCTGCTGCTCATACCAGTCCAAGTAAGACTGTAAGTGGAAAACTGAACTGTATCAAATTGAACAACAGTGTTTTACCACTTATGAGTTAAACATTTCATTTGTAAATGTATGAATGTGGTATTTCTTCTCTGTCCTGTCATCTACACTGGAAGTTAGCAACCAAATAGTTCACATTTTTGTCTTGTAGGGTTTTTTTTTGTTCTTGATATTTTAGAGGAATGAATCAGAGCCAGTATACCCATATGGGTGTTAAGCTTATCTTTAATAAAATACACAGTACAAGTGCCTCTGATGTCCTCATCAAGCAACATTGTGTTCAGCTTATTTGCCAGAGGGAATCACTTTATCAAGGACGATACTGAGCAAATGTCCCACTAAGCACTTCATCATAAACATTTTAATCTGTATTGTTCTCAAATATATATATATATATATATATATATATTATACCTCAAATTAGGTCTAAAGTTATACACTTTTTTTCCACAGTGTACAGTATGACAATGTCACATACTGTATACTGTATGTTCTTTATGTGGTTCTTCTGAGGCAATTCTGCTGCTCAACATGCCTTCTATGCATGCCTTACCAGTGGCAGTTTAAGGGGTTCACATAAACATTTACCTTTAAATCTTTACAGCGCTAAAATGGATTCAGTCATTACTCTGTATAACCCTCTCCTCTTCTCTCCTCTCCTCTCCATACAGGTCAAAGTAAACCCAGGTGCTACTCCAAGAGCGCTGCCTTACGAATCACCACTGCTTAACATCCTGCTTTTACTACTCCAGCTGTCTTTTAATAAACAACAACAACCAAGGCACAGACAAGTAGACAGGATACAGAAGACACTAAGATATTCTACATTTCAACCTACAAATCCCCCCAGTACATGGTCAGATTGCTTGCCTGAGATGCCTGTCTGTTGTTTTTAATGGAGGGAAGTCTGTTCCTGATGAAACACTGGCCTCGTGTGGCTGAACACAGCAACTGCAGGATATGTGTGCCACACCAGTACAGGCAGCTTCGGGAACAACTGCATTTTTTTTCCTTTTGTCTCTGAGGGATGCAATCAAGAGCCAGTGACTTGCTTCCTCTTGCACTGTTGGGTGCCAGAAGGGATGTAAAGAGGCCACAACTCACTGGCGAATTACTGGCGTGTTTTTTCAGGCTTCTGAGGAGAACGTAAATGTTGTGGCATCTAACAGCTTTCAAGTGCAGATATGCCTGACCAAAGAGTTAAAAAAACTGAGACACATCCTCATGTACACAACAGAGCCTCTGCTCTTTGTGCCTGACAGATTAGACACTGGACTTCTAATCTAACTGACCAAGCATCTACTAACAAGACTATCGATGTAGGAATGTCAGACATCTTTTTTCTAAGATTTTTTTCTGGGGCATTTGGGTTATTGTTGCAGCAAAGAATACAAGTTATCGTCCAGACTCAAGCACGAGTATGCGCTACACGTTTGCTTCTGTTTCATCCAAAAAGCGTTGAATGTTATATAACAGTGTGATGTGCAGATTTACATACTTTCATCTCATATCTGCATGTGTACAGGAAACAGACACATTCACAAACACAGTCATTAAGTAATGCATATGTGAATTCACACATGCATGCACACACACACACACACACACACACACACAGACAGACACACACAACAGATATGCTACCATTTAACTTTTTTTACTACTAATGTGAATCTTAATGTTTACAATAGAAGGTCAGTCGGACAGAGAGACTGAACACCTGACAGACAGATGCAACAGGTAGATAGACAGGCAGACTGGGAGACTTTTTAGCTGCAGCATCCTTAAATGATATGAGGTGCTTTCTGCCATATTAATACAAGACATGGCAGTTGTTCCAGATTTGTCTTTTGGTCTCTTGCTGTCTAAATATTTAGTCTTCCATCCAAGACAAGCCAGTAAAGGGTAGATAGAGACAGAACCAGACAAAGAAAACAACCACAGAAGAGGGCTTGAGGTCAGTCAACAGTTTCCCTTCCACCACTCCTTTTGCAGACACCAGGCTCTTGGTGCCAAGCTTCTGTTGTCAGTCACCCATCTCTTTCAGCAGGCAAGTTTTTCCCTTTTATTCTGAATAAAAAAAAAAAAAAGCTGGAAGCCAGGTCAAGTGCCCAATCAGCCTCATATGCAGCATACACCTCGTCCTAATAACTAGATAATAAGACTAAGAAGAAGAAGTAGTTCAAAATCAGCCAAAACCATCCACAGACAATGCTTGCATAATAACACGAGACACACCCTTTACAGAAATGACAATCGCAGTCAGAGTGGCCTGAATCTTGCCATTTTTTGTATCACAAAACAGATGACAAACAGCTGAAAATGGTTGTCATCATCATGTGGGAAGGCGCAGCATCTAATTATCTAATTATTTGATTATTATTTATTGTTCTGATTAATATATTGCATTTCCAAACCACTGGTGGATCACAAAGACTGAGACGAAGGAGAAATGAGACGACAGAGGCTGAATCTTGGATGACACTGTACTCGCCTGCAGGCTAACGAGGACAAACATGACACCAGAGAGATGCCAGAGACTTAGCAGCTCTCCCTCTTCACCTCACTGCTCGAATTTCACTGTTGAATGTGCCAACTGTATCGCCGCATGGACATCTGTAGAGCCTGGTTTCTGAAAGCTACAGACTGGGACCAAAAATAATGGGTCTCAGGTTCACTTTTCTTGGGTTTCCATGTTAGAAAAATCTTACAAAACAAGAAAATCACATTAGCATTCCAGGCGGCGAGCAGGTTTTCTCTTTTATTCTGCTCAGAAAAATCAACTCATTCCTTCTGGAAAGTGACTAAACATGTTGCATTTGTGTTGCAATCACTGGACCAAAAGTTTGAGGCCTTCTCCGTCAACCAAGGAACATTTCTGGGTGGAAACACTGGCTTCTCCTGACAGAAAGGATGGACTAACAGACTGTTTCCCCCTACAAAGCGATCTCAAAGTCCACCTTCCACCCCCGTCTGCCAGTTATTTTCAGCAGTTCATGTTTTGTAACAAAACTCTGTGGGATACGTTCAGAGTTGCTGCCCTGTGAGGCTCCACAGACACAGTCACTCTGGAGGACAGAAACAACATTTTGTGTGTTTGCATGAGGTGTTTCCAAACTGTTACGTATTTAATCTCATGCTGCGTGTGACTAACTAGCTACTTAAAATGGGAACTGTTTGGTTTGTTGAATGCTCCTCCACTTTCTTCAAAGAGTCCTAAATGTGAACTTTGTGATTTTTCTATAAATAACAGTCTGTAATGTCTGCAGAGTAAAGGAGAAAAATAGCTACTACAATGTAAAACGATAAAATGTAACTTTGAACTTCTAGACGTTTTTTAATCACGTGGCCGTGTTTACTGTTTTTTCTAGTTGACTACTAATGTATGATGTTGTGTACAAGTGGGACTACTATGTTTTATTTCTTCTAATTGTACAGCGTATTTGAAATGAGAGAGTAAGAGGAGAATGGGAGAAAAGAGAATTAGTTGCACTATAGTCTGTAATTCTTTCATTAACCGTTCTGTCAGGGCTGGGAATTCACTTTCACTTCAGCACATAATTAACATTACAAAATAATTTATATTTTAATTACCTACCAACACCACACATAGTTTTTTTGTAAATAAAACGACTGCACAAAGTGTGCTTTTGCAAAATTCAAATCAGGAACTAATGCTGCGAAGAGGGTCACTTATCCATTATTTAGAAAAGATAGAACTGAAAGTTAATTTATTTGTTAATTTATTTAAACTTTTCTTTATGGAGTTGATCAATTCAGTATTACCTAGCACCGTGGACCCAATATCAATGCAGACACCAATCCAGCAGATATAAGAGACTGAAGAAATGATTCACAAAATCAGAAAGGATTTCAGCGATATAATGTGACCCAAATGTTTGTGCGTGTGTGTATGTGCGCGCGTGTTAGACTTTGTACACAGTACATTGTACTTTTTTGTGTCGTAGTGAACTGAACGACACTCAACCCAGAACCTGCAAAGCCACAACTTCAACACAAATTAAATTGAAAGAAATTGAAGAACTCATGAACAATTGTTAATGAACAGCAATAAAAACAGTAATAATATATTTTAAAGTAATAATAAAGACAGAATCTAAATGTGATCAAGCAACTGTGAAGATAAAGATAAATCACAAACTGTCTAGACTTTGGAACAGTCAGTAAAGCTTTTGTCTGTAGATCTAAGAACGCACATCTGTACATAAAGAGTTAAACATTTGCAGAAGCTGGAGTCAAGTTATTCTTTTGTTGAATGGTGTCAATAAACATTCAGTCAAGCCATTGTCTCTCAGTCTCTCCTAATATACAGTATATAGTCCATTCTGAAGCTTTACAGTTGTGACAACAGTATACAGTTATTGTTATTACTGTAATATGGCACTGAGTAAATGTATGAATAATAGGAAAAGTCATACAGTATATGCTGTTTGGCTGCATTCTCACAAAATATGAAATTAAATGTTGCATTTTAGTAGTGCAATGCAGCACCTTCAGCTTCATTTAAACTATTTTGACAGATGTTTTGAAGTGTTTAAAGCCCCTGAAAACTTAACATATTAAGTACTTCTGTATAATCTTAAATATTTATGACTATATAGGTAAAATAATACATCTTAAAATATTATTTATCACACTGAACACACTATATAACACTCAAAAGCTCAACTAATGTGTTTTGTCAGGATTGTGTGGCTTGTTCAAATTTGATTGACAGCAGCCTGGTAACATATTTAGATTTGAATGTTGCTAAATAATCTCATCATCTTTTGCCATCTGATCTGTTCATGTATAGATCCCATCACGTATCAAAGAAGCTGATTAACAAAATAAGTTTTCAGGGCTGTTAAGTATTGTCATTGGCGCTTGTACAGTTAGTTTTATAAGCTGTAAACGGCAAAAACGTAGGAATATCACGCAACAGAAAAGTGTAGGACCCAGGACAGAACCCTGAGGTGCTCTACAGATCAGCTCAGTTTCCTTAGTAGACCGCTGCTTATCTTGTCTCAAGTTCCTACAAATCATCTAATACTTTGAAACCTTATTCTTGCTTCCACAGCATAGACAATTACGTTAGAGGAGCATTTAGAGAGTGCAATAACACATAATCATTATACATTAAGCAACTATTCACAGTATCAGTACATCAGTGCAGGAACATGTCAGTAACTGCCAGTGAAAACAGTAAAATCCAAACTGTCCCCTAGGCTCTGGGTTGATTTGTTAATGTTCACAATTGGCTAGAACCATCTATGTTGGTTAACTCCTTCTCTTTTTATGATGGTTTTCCCATTTTCTGACTGTAAATAAACTAAACAGTTGGGAATAAAGTAGACAGTGGAGAAGGCAAGTCTATTCTGTGTCCTCTGTTCTCTGACACATTTTAGTACATAAGTATTTTCTTAACTTGCACACACACATACACAGTTATTGACAGGAGGCACTAGTGTGTTTCTTTGCCAAGGAAATATACCAGTAATCAGTAAGAGGAGAAGAGTGGGTGATATTTTACATCCTCATCTAGCGCTGAAAGGTAAATTCAGTGTTTAAATCCCTGAGGGCAATTGTGCTAAAGTAAAAGATGAAACATAGTTAAAACAAAACACCTCTGCAGTGAGAATAAAAGCCCTCTTTATGTAAATGCATTAGGCTGAGTTTAAGATATGAGTAAGTATTCAAGGTTTAAAGTACTTAAAATATTTATTTGAAGCCTGCAGAGCGTCCCCACTTTTTGACCTGTTTAATGTGGAATGGCACATTGGCAAATTTCTGGCTTTGTGTAATAAGCTGATACTTGCACTTGTAAAGGCTTTTCAACATTGTTGGCATTCTCCACTAAAACCAATTGGGCACAGCCAGGACAAGCAAACTAATTACTGTGTGGCTTGCCCTCTATGGCATTAATGAGGGATTGCAACAGAGCTAACAACCCATTTTACAGGCGCCCCAGTTAGGTTTATTTGAAAGTTGTGCCAACAGCGCTGAACTAAAAATGTGTCCGTCTAAATGACTTTCATTCCAATGTGTTCGAGTGTCACTTTCCCTGAAATGTATTTTGGTTAAAGGGGGGATGCAATGAAAAATAATAGGTCTACAACCTTTCAAAAACTAAATGTAGCCTTGAACTAACCTGCTATTACTACATTACTACTACCACTAGTAATGATACAGTAGTGAGAATAACAATGTGACTTCTTCAGTATCATTTTTTCAAGTAGATGAAAAAACTAGTGGGTAAGGCAAACTTCTGGCTGAACGGTTTTGCCCTTCTCAAGTATACCACTATACACACTTTATACTTAACAAGGATGGTTTTGTTGATGTGAAGAGCCCATAATCAGTCCTTTGACTGAACTGCAGTTTTGAAGCTGCAGTTCAAGTCCAAGTCCTTTTTCACAGCAGACATAGCTGGAAAAGCACAGGTGTAACTGATAATATTAAAATTGACTGCATTCCATTTGGCTCACTGCCGTGGCTTACTGTGACACTGTACTATACTGTTACTGATACTGTTAACGAAATCTAATAATTTAATAAAACTCTTGACCTTCAAAATAGTAGTTTGACAAAACAATCCTCTGCTTAGGTCCACTTACTTGTGTTCTCTACACTTTCAACCACATCTTCAGTCATCACTTCAACAGTGGCTTGAGTTTGCTTGGTTGTAGTAGCTATGTCATGTGTAAGTTTATGTTAGGTCACAGGATGACCGCTGAGTTGCATTTCATCACCTGAAAGTTAGTACGTGGGCCTCGGCTACAGATTGTTTTGTCAAATTTTATACTTTACATTTTAAACCTGCAAAATAAAACATAAAGGTTCACACTGTGTTGAGTGTAATTTGACCTTACTACATTTTATTTATCCAAAGGGATAAAAAAAACTAAATAATTAAACCAAATTTGCATTGCATTATGACCCAGTTATGACTATAATTGAAATAAAGCTGCTGTTAAGTGGTAGAACAGCTAGTGAGCTCCAAGCTGCAGACAGAAGGCTACTGTACTGTGCAGCCTCGGGCACAACTCATCCATGATAATATTATAATATAGATGATGTGACGCATTAATAACACACAAATGTATTTACATATGATACAATTGTTTCTACTAGAAACCACTGCAGCCACTTTGCCAACAACTTTGCCCCGGGGTAAAAAACGAGCTGCGGGGCCCCTTTTAATCCCTGTTCCTGACACTCTCACTGCAGCATGCACAGTTTTTCCTGTGCTGTCACACTTCCTGGCCGCAGGTCTACTCTGTGGCAAATTGATTAACACATTCATGTGGGAATTTGCCACAAATTTACATAAAACTGAAACAATTCAGGTTGGAAATGTGATTTTAAGGACCTTGATAAAGCAGGATCCACTTTATAATTTCAAACAAAATGTTATTTAAACTCAAACCAATTGACGCATAGTAAAGCTGGAGCCTGTGTGTGTGTGTGTGGGGGGGGCAAATTGCTCACCTGTGTTTTATTATCAGATACAGCTTCACATCCACTGACATTTGCCTAGATGCTTTGCCTATGCTGTATGATTGTGCCAATCTGCCAGGGCGGCGCTCCACCACTAGGCTTCCCATCGGCCTATCGCCGCTCTCCTACACGCTGACGACGAGACCCGGAAGCCCCGAGCTGCCTGCTTTGTTTTGTTTTGGTAGTAGGAGTTGGACAGGCAGAGGTCCGTGCCGGAGAGAGCCGCTCACTAAATGGGGAGAGCCATATCGGGGATGGAAGATGACGGACCGATAGCCGACGCCTGTAAAATGCCGAGTTTTATATGCAGTTTCGAAGAGGGGAGGGTGAAATTGTCCCGCAACCTGCCGACAGAAGTTTCCTTTGCGGACAGCAAAGTTGAGCGGTCGGTCAGAGATTTGAGCCGCCGTGTCACCAGGTCAAACTCGCGGTTATCGCTGGACGGAGGCGAGCGGGAGTCGGGGGAGAGGAGCGGCGAGGAGGAGAAGGATGCGAAGGGCAACAACAACAACAACTGCAACGGCGGAGGAGGAGGAGGAGGAGAGAGGAGGAGGGCGAGCGCTGTCGAGATTTTGAGGAGGAATTTCGGGGTTTCAAAATCTCCCTCTCTCCGCCTAAACACGAACAGTCGGATGCAGCGCGGCGCCGAGCAGGAAAACAACGGAGGAAACGTTAACAGCGACGGTACGAACGGTTATTATGGGAGTGAATGTGGCGACTGTAAAAAGTCGGACCTTGAAACGGGCGGAGCGGGGACGGAAAACGAGCCGACCTTGAGCGACTTGACTTCGGACGTACGGGGAGTTGGATTTGTAACCTTTACAGGTCAGCGCCACCACGCAGGTGACGGCGACAGCGCCACGGTCACTTTAGAGGAGCGCGTTCGCGATAAAGAGCACGTCTACTGCACCGTTTATTGCATCGCTAACGATCACCGGAAAGACGTTGAAATCGCAGACGATGAAACGGTCCCACCTGACGCCCCAGAAATGGACTTGGAGACGGGACAGGAAGCGGATTCGAGTCCCGAAACGGCGCTGTACACACTGGACGACCTGGTGGATCCTTTCGGAGACATGGCCCACCGGCTGTCCGTGGAGCAGGCCGGCGCAGAGACTACGACGCAGAGTTGCCGGGTGTGCCTGGAAGGGAAATCCATCGCACCCCTGCCCTGCTGCAGGAAGGCCGTGTGTGATGAGTGTCTGAAACTCTACGTCAGCTCCCAGGTGGGTAGGAGGGAGGGTGAGCGAAAAGAAGGGGGGGGGGGTATAGTGCAGCAGGTTGTCACAGGGCTGAGGTTCAGTCTGTCCCAGAACCAGGCATTGCTGGGTAGGTCAGCAGCTGGATAACACACACACACACACACTCTCTTCTCTGTCACACTTTTTTTTGTGTTTGGTTTGGCATCTTATCTACCCCAAGGCGGGGGTGTGGCTAGAAATTCAGGGAACCATTGGTATATTATAAAAACATACCATGTGCCCTCTCTAGAAGCTGGCACTGAACAATCTGGCAACCAAGTGTTTTGATTGAGGGTCTAAATGGTCTCAAAGTTTCACGAAATGATTACTAAAATATCACTGGTCAACACCTGCAGGTCTCCTCATCTTGTGATAACAACAGTTTTTCTGTGAATCTGGGTCACTCACACATTCTCCACTAAAATTGGGACCCGGGCGGGAATGATTTTCACAATAGCGTACTTTGTGTGCAGGTTTGTTCATCTGAATTTCCTTCTCTCAGGCTCACTTACAAAGGAACTTGTATTCTGTTGTGCTTTATTACTTCTGTTACAATTCAACAAAGCACAAGTGTCTCCTTCAACTTGCCTCATCTTTTTCTACATTGTGTGATTCATGTCTCAAAATGCCTTTTTTTGTTGGTGCCAGAAAGTATGTCCGAGCAAAAGTCATATTTTAAGTCGGGATATATCTTCTGGTTACAATGCCATCTGGACTAATTAGTTCACTGGGAGATTTCCCTCTGCATGATTCTTGAAAGCTGGTGTCAAATAAAGATAGATAAGAGTTTAGTGAGAGCTCCTTACAATTGATTCTGGAAATGAAGGAAATTAATAATAAATGGATGAAACATTTACTTCCCTTAATTCAATATAAAAATGGACTCAGCAATGAAAGGCATATTGCCAGTTGCTGCTCCCTAACAGAACTAAAGTGCTTCAGGATGGATTTTTTTGTCTTTAAGTGCCTTGTTTATGAACTGGAGCCAGCCAGCAATCTTCTGATCATAATCCAAGTTTTTATAAATGTGCGTGCTGGTCCCGTTACTCATATTTTATGAGTTGGGGAGAAGTTACAATCTTAGGTGCTTGCTACTGGTTACTGTAATCTGCTAGATGCTGAGATCTTGCTGAGATAAAACAGTTTTTATCAGTCATCCAAACTCCTTTTTATCTGCAATTATCTTGCTTTGATAACAAGGCATGAATGCTCACAGTAACACAGAGGCAAGCAGACTCTGAGAAGCAAACTGACAATGAGCTAAGGGTCATTTAAACTATCCTGTGTAGGTGGAATCTTTCTTTCCGTTAATGTTCTGCAAACTTCTTTGAGCACTTCTGCTTGGTGGTATGCTTTAGTAGGTACAGCAAGCATTATGTCAGAGAGATAAGTGTATGTGGTCATAGATGTGACCCTTGGAGGGGGTTCAGTACCTTGCTGCCGTGCACGTGCGAAGGGATAGCAGGGCGGGGTAGATGGATGCAGCAGGAGACTGAATTGCGCTGGTTTGGTGCTCATCACAGTGTGCCAGCCTCCATTAATATTATTACTATTTAACTGTAAATTCATTACTTTTATCTAACTCTTTATACTGTTTACCCAGTACTTTAAGCAAACTATTTCAACTTCTCTCCTTTAAAACTTCAAACTACAAACACTACCAGTTGGGAATCACAGCTGTAAGGGTTACAAACACCACAATGTGCACAAACCTTAAAAATGCCAAACTATATTGCACTGCATACTGACAATAAGTAGCAGTAGCTTTAGCGATTGATTGAGCTTACAGGCACCATTGTAAGCTTAATTTTTTTCAAAACAAGAATATGGCTTTATGTTGGCTTAAGAACAAAGTCACCCACATTTTAAACACACCACACACTGTGACACTTGTTTGTGACAGACTGGAGAGTGGCAGCAGTCCTAACCAGTCCAACCAGTCTGGCGGTGGTCATCACAGCGTTAGTGTTGTGGCAACAATGCAAACACATCGGCTCTTATGCCTGCAGAGGATACATTTTCATAATCATGTAATAGGCTTTTAGTCTGTGTGTGTGTGTGTGTGTGTGTGTGTGTGTGTGTGCCTGTGTGTACACGTGCTGTAGGGGATGTTGGGTGTAACACCATCAGAGGCTGATACTTTTGTTCTTTGCTTTCTGTCTGCTGTCATTTCACACACTGAAAAAGTGCCTTATCGTGTGTCAGTACGACGGGTCTCACTGGCTTTGAAAATATGAAATGAGGTAGAGAAAGAGAGAAGGAACTAGAGAAGAAGAGATGCCCTGGGAGGAAATAAAGACAAAGAGGAGAGTTAGATGGCACTTCTCAGTGCCTCTGTTAGCTCCCCAATGACACTTACTGTTTCCCAGATCAGATTAGAAGACACACACACACACACACACACACACACACACACACTAGTGTTGCTTGGGTTTTTATTGGACACAGTGTGAACTTAATAAGAGAAAATGTGTTTTCTTATGTAACAAAGTGCAGTAAGATTACAAATCACCCTAGAGTGAGAGCACAATTTATATCCTGTGTGCACTTAACAAAATGCCCAGGCCCTGAAGGTAGTAAATCGTGTGTGGATAAGGTCCACTAAGTATAACTGACTGATGAGCACTTGGTCGGGACTAACTAATGTGTGTGCGGTGGGTGCTTTGATACATATTAACTTCCACTTTCTCCACTGCCCCTTTCTGCTTTTCATTCATCTTCCTTTTACTCCCTCTGTTCTTTAGTAAATTATTAACCATTTCCCGTCAGTGGTCTGAATATATTCCACATGTAGATTTGACTTTGATAGTCTATCACAATAACAAAGAAACGCACCATAGACAGATCCAAAGTGGCTACACACACACACACACACACACACACACGCACGCACATTGTGGAGAAGATGCTGCTGCATTAGGTAGCAGTGCTCTCCATTCCACTCATAGTGTTTGACATTCCATATTCCATGAAGCACACTGATCCCAAAGATATGCTTGGTATTAACGTTTTAGTATTACTTTCATACACTTGAACATATATTCTAAAACTTTAATATGCTTTAATCCATTTGGAATTCAATTTTCCTGCAGTAATAAGCACTCTGTGACGTCTGTGATGTTTTCCCAGGTGCGAGTAGCCAAATCTTACATCAGCTGTCCAATCCCGGAGTGCAGTGGCTACCTTGAGGAGGGGGTGGTGATTTCCCACTTAGCCAGTGAAGACGTGGCAAAATATCGTTACTTTTTGGAGCTGAGTCAGCTGGACTCGACTACCAAACCCTGCCCCCAATGCAGTCAGTTCACCTCTTTGAAGGAGCACAACCTTAACCGCTCCGAGCACAAGTACAAGGTAAGATGACAGCTCCAACTGCACAGAGCAGTAACACTCTGCAATATTCTGTTAAATATGGGAGAAAATTAAATTCCACATACAGCTGATATCTACGTTTAAAAGGTTGTGTAAAACGTGTCATACTGTCTCCTGCTCCTACTGTAGATCCAGTGTAGCAATTGCCAGTTTGTGTGGTGCTTTAAATGCCACGCGCCATGGCATAATGGGGTCAAATGTCGCGACTACAGAAGAGGAGACAAGCTGCTACGAAGCTGGGCCAGCGTCATTGAGCATGGACAAAGAAATGCCCAGAAATGTCCACAGTGCAAGGTGAGAACTGGGGATGGTAGAGCTGTTACGATACTGTGTTTTGCTGTAGAACAACATGGGCAGGGGAATGCGTGCACGGTGGGTGTGTGTAAATGGAAAGAGGACTGCCTGATGGAGGGCGGAATCATTGCAGATGAATAAATCAATGAATGCTAAGAAGCATGGGAAGCGAGGCCAGGTGATGGATGGTGAGCTGTAGAGAACTAGATGGACGCACAGATTTCAAGTGCATGCGGAACAGCAGAACAGAGATGCAGTCAACATATTGGAAAAAAGATTGATGTCTCTGCTGCTCAAAACTGAATCTGGCAGACTCGCAGCCTAGAAACCAGCCCGGTCTTATCCCACAGTCTCATTACGACCAAGTTAGTCTACACAATATCTAATTTGACTGTCAGAAGATGGCTAAAGCAAGACATAGATTAAGCTAATTACCGGTTTATGGGAACTGTTTGCTCACAGGCGCAGCAAACACTTTCCATCTGTGTTCATTGCTCTGATGCTCTGTGTCTCTTGAGTTTCTGCTCTGGAAGCACTGAGAGAGGATCCTATTTGACTGTGAAGCCCACAAATTGGTGTCATGCTGTGTTTAGCTGGAAAAGAGGCTGAGAGCAGCTGAACTTAATGCCCAGTTTATAGGAGGGCTGCTAGCTGCCACAGCAGCCAAAAAGCAAAGATCCATTAAGTGCACTGCTGCATGCATATCACAGTGCATGTCAGTAGATGCCGAACCAGGTGTATAATAGGAAACTCTGCTAGTGTTGCATTTACTGATGCTATGATTGGGAAATTGTACCAATTTTTACAATAAACTGAGCTGCAAAGAGTCATTATAGTGTGATCCTGAGTCTGAGACAACGATATATTCAAATTGGGTCCCAAGCTAAAATAGGGAAATAACTTTTGACTTTTGCGATTATGCATCTGGCTCTATAAATATGTTGTATAGTATGTAGCTGAAAACAGACAACTTGTTTGTACTTCTGTGTCTGTAGATCCATATCCAGCGTACGGAGGGATGTGACCATATGACATGTACGCAGTGCAACACTAACTTCTGTTACCGCTGTGGAGAGCGCTACCGACACCTAAGGTAAGAATTAAAAATGTCTTTACTCTATTTTCTGTGACTGCCTTTTCCACCTCTTTCTATGCAATGATTTGATTTCATCTTAAGCTTCCTGTTGTCAGGTTTTTTGGAGACCATACATCCAACCTCAGCGTGTTTGGATGCAAGTATCGTTATCTACCAGATAAACCTCATCTGAGACGGCTAATTAGAGGGTCTGTCTGTGGTAAGTTAGTGTGTGTGTGTGTGTGTGTGTGTGTGGAAAGAGAATCTGCACTCTCTTTAAATAGTGATAAACTTCACTTGGCTGAGGAATTTGTAACCATGCTAGCGGTGTAGCTCTAGCGATTGCAGTTGTGGCTGGTAAGTCCACTATTTATAAAAATACCTAAAATACCTCAACAACTTTTGGATGGGTTGCTCTGAAATTTTGGACATTCGTGATGCCCAGAGGATGAATCCCATCAACTTTGGTGATCCTATGGCTTTTCCTCTACCACCATCACCAGGTCAACATTTTAATTAGTCCATTACTTTAGTTTATGACCAAATTCCTGCAAAACTAATGGCAATCCCATCATCCTCTGCTGTATTTTGTGTTCAGTGTTAATTAGCAAATGTTTGCATGATAACACACTAAACTAAGATGGTGAACATTATAAACATTATACCTGCTAAATATCAGCGTGTTCGTGTCATCATTGTGAGCATGTTAGCAGGCTTCCATTTGCATTTAGCTTAAAGCAGCCTCAAAGACATGCTTGCATGGCTGGAATATTGAGTTTTACATTCATTTGGCTGTTTATTCCCACTTTGAAACTACCCAGTATGACAGCTACTGTGTCTTCTAGTTATTAGGCACATATTAATGTACCCACATTCCCTCAACTTGCTTTATTTTTCTGTAATTCTGCTTTAGTAAGTGATTTCCTATGTTGCCCAGAGTGCCCATGACCCAAATAGATCTGCGTTTCCATGTTGCACTCAGCTGTGGATTATAATTGTAATTAGAGAAAGCGATATTCATAGAAATAGCAGTGAAATTCCCTGGATAAAAACCTTCAAATGTGTTCTTGCTGCATTGCCTAATGGCCTGTTGACTATTGAGAGCAAACCGGCACATTTGATCTGTGACTGACATTGCTCCATCTCTTCATAGCAACGAAAACGTCTAACTCTGTACTTGCAGAGGCCACTGAGGAGAGCTTCATAATGAAGTGTGAAAGCATCGCATATCAGATTATGTTAGTTATAATCATCCATTTACAATTATCAAACGCATGCGCCAGCAAGCCTCCGGGAAGTTGAACCCCTACGGTAGATTTGTTTGACTCAGCTCTCCATGACAGCTACAGCTAGTTATATCAGCAGGGTGCCTGTTGAACTGGGAGCTAATTTGTCCCTTGACAAGAACAATTTAGCCATTACAGCTCTCGTTGCTGTCTTCATGCCATAGACTGTTAGTGGCACAGATTTTGCATGTATGAAGGGACATTACATTATATTACATTACTGTAGACGTAGTCTTCTCAGCACTCAGTCGCCTCCTCGGCCAAAGGGATGCACTGGTGGCCAAACACCTTACATTTTCTGCAGGGGTGCATTAAAGTTTAAACAAAATGTAGCAAAGCACAAACACATTAATTTTGAATCATGCAATTTCGATTCATTATGAATGACGATTGTTTCGCTCCCCTCTCTCTTTCCCTGTTTTTTTCTCTGCAGCCACTAAGGTGCTGATAGCTCCGGTGGTCATTTTGCTGGTCGTGGTGCTCGGAGCTCTCGCACTGGTGATAGGTAACATAATTATACGCATGAACACGCCTATGCATTAATGAGGTTGAAGCTCCAGGAGAGAGCAGAGAACAGATAACAGCTAAACGGTTTGACTCTAGAAGTAAATTCTTGTTTTTAATATGCCAAAGCTGTAGATGCAGATAATCACTCCTGAAAACTACATTTAGTAATAAATACCATCCACCTGCACTCTGCATGCACTCTGTCAGACTGCATTGTTAACGACTGACGCCTTAGCTGAACTGTAATTAGTGTTAATCTCTTCCGCTTGTCTGTACATCTTACAGATGATCCGCTGCAGGCTAACATGCCTCGATAGCGAATAAAAAAAGAAATTCAGCGTTATTAGAATCAGCTTTGTGCCTCCGTCTCTCTCTCCAATTCTCTCTTTTTCTGCTCAATTCATTTCACACGGGCCAAAATCTGTTTTCAGATTAGTAAATGGAATAATCAAATCAAATCCATATAGAAACCTCATCAGAGTTTATACCAGACAATTCAAGATTTACATTGTACATGAATGAATAGGTAATTAAATTATAATTTCGTTAGAAACAAGAAGAGTTTGCTTTAATCTCTCTTTCTCCTCTCTCCCACCTCCTGCCTTCATCTCTACAACCACCTTCCCTGTCTGCAGGTTTGGTCTTTTTCCCGGTCTACTATGTGTGTAAGAGGAGGAAGAAGCAGCGCACACAGGGCTCTGGACGGTGGGTCTGAAACCTGCTCTGCGTTTCATCAGGACCAGGCGCGCTCCAGCCTGAGGGCAACGCCTGGATAATCTCACGTCATCAGGTCCACAGCATTTGTGACTACCGCTGCACAAGGAGTGCTTTATCGGGATGGACCGTGTATTCCACCACTGTCTTGTACAGTGCTCTTCACGTGATGGAAGTGTTTAAATCCCTACAAACTCAACTACATTTCACAGCCATCAGCCATTTTAAGCAGAGAGCTTGCTTGCCGGCCAGCTCCTGTCCCGGATATGTTACAGGAAGTTTTCAGCAGTGTACATTTGCAGCTTTTCACTCTTCTATCACACATTTAACAAACGCTGGTAATAGACAGATGCAGCTTTGTTTACTCCTGCACCTGTGTGAATGTGCTAAAGGAACAAGCTTGGAGCCTGTTGACTAGCCTGTTGTGATGGCATACTGTTGTATGAATAATAGGTGGAAGGTTCAAATAGTTTGACAGCGTTGGATACCGAAAATGATGAATGCGTCTTAAAAAATCATTCAAGAAGCGCTCTTCCAGCAGAAAGAGCGTGAAAAGGATAGGAGGAGATCGCACACGAAAAACCAAAATTATATCTTCCTCATTGAACTTTTGCAATGGAAACTGAATGTGGGACAAGCCAATAAGCCATGATGAAGGAACAATGAGTTCTCACAGATGCAACAAAGCTGGAACTCTGTTGGAAACTCAATTTTTCATTGGATATTAAAACAAATTTGAGTCAAGCACACACCGTTCAAAATGATACTGAATGTGGAGGGATGGAAGGATGATACTTTACTATTCTTGGTCCACCTGGATGACCTTGACTCTGCCTGATCTGATTTGAAAGTTGGGTCGTTCGTCCCCGCTGTAAGAGGTGCCACCTAGTTTTAAAGGCCACGCCCACCTTAGCTTTAGGTGTCCAGTTCGCAAACACACGTTCAGCCCACTGACCCTTTAAATGAAATACTGGACTAAGACTCCATTATTTTATGCTGTGGTTTTCCATCAACTCTTCCTCCGTTCTTTTCACATCTTCCTCACTTTCCTCCGGTCCCTCCTCGCTGCCTCGCTGGATGGTGACACACACGCCATCCCTACCTGGCAGGCCGTCTCTGCTGTGCCCACATGCTGTATTGCCAGTTTCTGCATCATCAAAAAGAAAAAAGAAAAAGAAAAAATGAAGCTGCTGTGCGGCAGCTGTGCCAAAACAAACCGCTGAATGTGGCAGAACAGACCTGTCCCTTTGTTGGATTTGTTGTTATTGTTTAGTAGGGGTTGCCCTGTAGCAGAGGTTTGGGTGGTGATGCCGTCAGTGTAGTGGAGTCTGCATAAAAAAGGCTCGGTCAGAAGTAATATGCATTAGACAGTTCTTCCCAAATAACCTGCCAGAAGAAATGACTAAACATGCTCCTTCAAATGCTACCTGTACAGAATGAATTATTTAAGAATGTACTTTTCATTTGTATGTAGTCTGGGAGCTAAACAGGGTGTTAGGTTAAAGAAATTAGTTGTGGGTTATTATCAGGTTGCTGTGCACTGAATATGTGGTAGATTACATTTGGATGTTAATTATTAGGTGATCAGCTTTTCAAGGTTTTGATGCAGAGAGTTTGGTTTCGTGTCAGATTTTTGCTGTGATAAGATGAGGTCTGTCTGCTCGAGAATTTGGATAGTGACATCAGGTTTTTAACGTACACACACACACACACACACCCTCTTAGCTCATTCACACTGACACACTGCAAGAAAGAACAAACATGGAGTGCTGCCAGGAAACAGGAGATTTTCAAGAGCTTTAAAGGTCGTCACCTGACAGCAGCCAGCTTGCTGTCCTTCACTTATCCCTCTATCCTCTCCTCCCTGCTGTCAGTTCTTAGTTTGGAAAATGCACATCCGTTGAAGCTGTGGCTGCTGTTCTGATATGTGAAAATTACACAGAGCTAAGCTGCAGTCAAGTACAGGTGGCTTTCCACATCAGGGTGTTTACCCCACCACTTCATGGAGACATTTTAATGGAGAGACTCAAGGAAAAGATACTAAAAGAGACAGGGATGAGCACAATATATCTGCACATAAGAGGTGCTACAGTGAGAAAAAGACGTGGAATGATAAAACACTCTTTTACCGTGAAGATAGAAAGTTTTACTGCATTTTAATATAATTTTAATATATGGTGATTACCAGTCCCACAGCACATCTCATCACAGAATCTTCACTAAAACCAGGATTTAAAGCATGAGGGAAATGCAGGGTTGATGTTCATGCATGTTGGACGTTTTTCTGTGCAATGCCACGAGCTTGGCTTTTGTCCCAGGGATCAGAAACATTTTCTACATCTGGGAGTTAATAAATACCCACTGTTCCTTAAGGGCACAGAAAATGTTATTGTTACACACCGCTTTCAGTCTCTGGGTTTGAATCCACTCTCAGGGAGTTTGTTTTCTGTCCGCTGTACCCAGAGGCCTGCTTCTACATGAGCTGTGCCACAGAAATCACTCAACGGCACCGTAGTAGAGTCAAAACGCTTCCTGGTGTGTTCCAGCTGCTTAGCAACCATATTTAATTCCAGGAAGTAAAAACACTAGTGTCAAAAGAGATCCAAATATCTCATCAATGCAAACACTGTCTGTCTGTGTTTCCCGGCCGGACTTGGCTGTGTTGTGAACGCTGCGTGGGGCACGGGTTGAATCTGGGACTAAAAAGTGGAAAAAAATAAAATAGATATTAGTAAGTTAAACTAAATGTGTATTTTATGCACCATACTGAAACTATCTACTTAACAATTGTTCACTTGCATCGTATGCATACATGTTTTATCTTACTGCTCAGCTAGTACCACACTGACATGTTGAATTGCTGCATTTGTTTTCTGTTTGAATGACGTGATGTACATTTGTACTTAAAATTGTCTTTAGCACAGAAACGTGCATCAGCAGAATTTGTTTCATTTACTGGGGGTTGCAGTTTTTTGTACAATGTCATGAACATTTTTTTCATAGCATTTTATCAAAAACTTTGCCCTGCAGTTACAATATACCACCACTGAAACGATGAGTTTCATTGCCAGCTCATTGCCAGGAAATTACCTGATGGCACCTTTGATAATTGATTGATCATTTCCATCGTTTATCAAGTAACAGTACTTCACATTTGCATGGGTTTACAGTCAGATTTATTTGCCAATTTTGCTGTCAGACTGTACTTGCAAATCTGAATTTGTTCTACCTGGTCAGCTTCAGGACGACAGTAAATGAATGCGGTTGGATGGTATTTGTCCTGGTCTCATATCTGATTCTTTGTGTGTGTTAATTCAGAATTCTGCTGACTGATTCAATGTTAAGATGCCATGTGGAAATGCCATCATTTGCTCTGTTTTGTTGTTGTATTCCTACATAGTACTGACTTGATCACTGACATGTATCAAAACACTACGCAACTGTTTGGGGAAAGCTCCAACGTGCAAAAAAAAAAAAAAGTTGCTCTGCTCATTCAGCAACATGAGTTATTTTGGCCAATGATTTTTTTCCTTTGCTGGGGTGTATTGGCTGGCTGATACCCCATGCCTTGTTTTTTGTGTTCACAGTCCCCATTATATTGGCATAAATATGCAACCGTGCCTTCACAGCCAGTATAGATCAGGGTTTGCCAACCTGTGGTTCAGTGCCCCTTTGTGACTCTAAAGATTACAAATGGGGGTAAAATCAATCACGACCTCACCAAGTTATGCGTTTTATATTAGAACTGCTAAAGCAAAGCGTAATATATTTTAATATGGGGTTCCTAATGGAAAAGAAAAGTGCATGGAACCACTATTAAATGTATCTATGGATCAGTTACCCCGACACACTGGGCAATGTGCAGTGCAATCAGGCCTTCAGCTAACAATGTGTGATTTCTGCTAAAACTGTGTTTTTGATAGCTAAAGATTGAACCAAACTTCTAAAATTGTATAGGTACCACAATACAGGGTGTCAGCTACGTCCCAAATACTGTAATTTATTGCACTTTATTTTGGTTCAGACCAACCTCACTCTGTGGACTAGATTAATGCGAGGAAGCAGCAGCACAGTGCATGCTCAGTGAAGGAAGTGATTATACCAAAAAGATGTGTTATTTTCAGCAAATCAAATGTTTAGTTTGGGACAATACATCATTGGTTAATTTCAACTCAGGATGCCTGTGGATATTAACAGTAAATGGTGTATTATCAGTAACATCTGGGTGGGTTTTCCCCATCTAGACATGCAAACCTGATGGAAAATGGCAACATTTTATGTCCACTTTGTATTTCTATTCAAAGAAGTGTCTTAAACTTGATTACTTTGCTCCTTTTTTGCACCAAGAACAGATACTTCCACCTGCTGCCACTGTTAAAATGTCTGCTGATATTATTGTTGCTCATTTAGCCAGGCACAAACATTGTTTTCATTTGAGGCTCTGTTGAAGAATAAACTAAACTGGGTCAAATGCAAAAATGTCATAGTTGGATTTAATACTAGACCATTAGCACATCTTTTTGTTGACAGGTTTGTTCACGTTTTTCTCTCCGATTCATTTAATGTTTTTTTTTAGTCACAGTTTCAGTCTGTTGGTCCGTTACACTGTCCATGGATCTACAGCAACCACAGTTGTGACTACAGTTTTATGTCAGCAGGGGTCATAAGCGCACTGCAGGAGGCAAATCCCAATTCCTTTAAAAGGAACAAGGCAAGTTCAGTGTATTACAGGCATAGTCAATGGCAAAGAAATGACTAACACGTGAATTAATATTATTTGGAGGTTGAATAAGTCATTATTAAATTTAAAATATATATTTTTAATGTTTACACTTTTTTACTTACTCCCATTGTTATCAGTAGCAGTAGTTGTTAGTGATTGCATATAAGAGGTTAAAAAGGAAACATTTTATAGATAAACCAGTGAAGGTTGGTATACATTTACCCAAATACAATTTTGAGGTACTTACTTACTTACTACTCAACTTGAACTTGAACGTCTTTATTGTCATTGTAAGCAACTGTTACAACGACATTTTAGTGCAGCTCCATCAGTGGTTTAAAATGTTTTATAAACATTAAAAACAATAAAACACAAATGACCACGGCACCAATATATAAAAATGAATAGAAATAAAATTAATTGGAAACTCCACTACATTTAGATGAAAGTTCCTTTAACTTATATACTTGAAGTACATTCCAATGTATTGGTACCTTTAAGTACAAAGTAAAGGTAATCTGAATACTTCCTCCACCACTGACAAACACGTACTTATTTTTATTATTTGTATTCCATTCAAATACAGCACGCTGTCGTGTCCATTAGGCGCAATTCCCTGTGAGAAAATATGTCCGGTAAGAAAATTAAGCAAATTACAACCGCGCCAGCCCATTGGCTCGTGGTCCAAGCTCCGCCTGAGAGCTGGCCCGGCGCGTGACGGCCGAGGAAACACGAGTGACACTCGGTGACCTAACGGCCGGTGCCGCGCGTGCTGACGTTCCTCGTCCATCTCGGGAGGCTGTTTGGGAAGTTCACCTGGCCGTCGCTGATGGAGACCCGACAACAAGGTGAGTCGGTGTCGGTTAATGTTGAAAACGAACTCTTGTATTGTTCTTTTCTTGTTGCTGTTGATCTGGTAATAAGCTGCACGAGGGCTGCACTGACTGCACACGTCACTGTTTTGAGGTTGAAGGAATTGAAAGTATCCGAGTACAAACCAGACGAAACTGGGGAAAGTCAATCAATGTGCAGTGACTTCCAATTCTGGCGTGATAACTGAAAGCTGAAGAGAAGCAAATGAACACATATGCAGACGTGAAGCTTCAGACAAGCACACACAGTTGGCCAGTGTATTGTTACTGTTTATTCAGGACATCATGGAAACTCCAGACCAAATGAAGTCCTGCAGCATGAGACCGTTTCCTGGCTCAGAGGCTTTCTGGTGGTTTAACGCGTGAGCTTTCAGGTATTTCTGGCATTTGGGGAAGACCAGCAAAGTTTTCTATTTATCTCTGAAGTCATTTTAATTGCCCTATTATCCGCACGTAGTTTCCAGCATCTTCACTTGCTTTTAACCATGAAAAACTTAACTTATGTAGCATTTTACACCCAGATATTGGTGAAAGCTTTATTTCAAGATTTGCTTGTTGTTATATTAAAACCAGCGAGTGCGTTCTCACTTAGTGCTGAGTCAAAATCACTGCTATGGATGTCTTACATAACAGCGTTTGTTTCAAGTAGAGGCCACCATTTTATTAGTTCATAAAAGATGCTGAAAAGTCTACAACGTGAATGCCTAATAAGAGTGCCAGATACGTGTGCCCTTTTTTTTCTTATCTGGTTTATTTGTTGGATTTTGTTCCACAATTTGTGGGATTAATAGAGAGAGTGATATTTGTGCTGTTTTACAAATGTACATGTTCAATTCAGCCAGTGTTGGGGCATCAAGTGAATCAAGTAGGGCAATGACTCGTACTTCCGTGCAGTCAGTGGGATGAAGGTACTGTTTGTTTATACAGGTAGTTAAATGCATTCCTTTGACTCCAGGTCTGAATGAGTACTTAATGGTAACAGGGAGTCAGCAGCGCAAAAAGCTTTTTCCATGACACTTGATGAACATGAACTTGATGATCATGGTGATTTGCATTTGTTACAAAAATATGAGCCCCCCCCAAAAACATACCAAAGGTATATAATCTACCAGTATATGAATTATAAAGTCAAAGAAAGCACACAGTACAGTACAGTATTGTTGCTGTGTGGCCATGCTGAAGCCAACCGGGCCTCTGGTTAAGCTTCAGTTGGTTTTGCAGCCATATGACCATCCCCAGGCTTCTGATTTAGCATAATCACATGACCAGTGGTCCAAACAGGAGTCTTATGACCAAAGGTATTCTACCCCAGGCAAAGGGAAGGGAGGGGGCGGGGGCAGAGAAAGGAGAGGAAAGATGTATATTTGTTAAATTTTCTTCCATTGATTAAACAGCAAGCCAGACAGCATATGAAATACACTCACTGGCCACTATATTAGGTACACCTGTTCAACTGCTCGTAAATGCAAATTTCTAATCTGTCACATGGCAGCAACTTGATGCATTTAGGCATGAAGACGTGGTCAAGACGATCTGCTGAAGTTCAAACCGAGCATCAGAATGTGGAAGAAAGATGATTTAAGTGACTTCGAACGTGGCGTGGTTGTTGGTGCCAGATGGGCTGGTGCGAGTATTTCAGAAACTGCTGAAACGAATGGCCAGACTGGTTCGAGCTGATAGACAGTCAACAGTAACTCAAATAACCACTTGTTACAACCGAGGTGTACAAGAGCATCTCTGGATGCACAACAGGTTTGAAGCCTTGAAGCAGACGGGCTGCAGCAGCATTAGACCACACCGG
>JAVQJD010021420.1:0-14306 GCA_036023655.1 Nannoperca australis
CTTCATGTGCATTGTCATAGCCAACCAATATCCTGCTCCTTAACGGCTCTTCCTTCTCCTCCAGTTGCTGAGCAAATATTGAGCTTTTTTTTGTGAACGGATGCTTATTAGGGAGCAGCGCCCTGACCAGGGGCGGCCACACCCATCAGAGGTCGCAGCTCTGAGGCTAGGATTGTTTGTTCAATCATTAACTTAAAATAAAAGACTCCTTGCGGTTTCCTGAAACTCCCCCTTATCCCTTTTCCCTTTTCTTCTGTTCTGTGGTGTGAGATTAGTGTTGTGTGTGGGGTGTCAAGAACAACTGAAAGGGGCCATAACCTCACCGCCATGCCAACACCATGCTGCCCCTGCTCTGTTGATTAGATTGTACCCATCTTTCTCACGTGGGGGAACAATTGAGATCTCTGCAGTGTTAGCAGGTGTTGTGTCCAATGCCGTTTGATTATTGCTATGCTCAATCTTGATCAAGTCTGCTTACCAGCCGTTCCCCATGTTCTGAACTGTCACTGTCAACAACATTGCACATTTAGCATGTCACAAATTGTAATGCTGATAAATTGATAGATAATTCTCATATCATTCTTTATGTAAATAATTGACAATTCCAATATGGGGTTTATGAATGTGCTCAGTGCAAACAAAGAGTGCAGAACTCCAAGTTTAGCACTTTCCTTCAGTCAATCAACAGATGTTCTTCAGATGCTTTAGGAAATTATTACGACAACAGGTTGTCTTCACATTCACGTCAAAGTCAGTTTTGAATGTCTTTCTTAATCCAACAACAGCAAATAGATATGATCCCATAGAGCATCGTCTGAAGATGCAGACAGGAAGCACACACCGCTATGGGCACTGGAGACCGTGCCAAATGCTTTTTTCTATTGCCAGATTAATGTCAGATACTGGCAGATAACTGGAAAATATGTCAGCTTTACTTTCCAGAAATGGACAGATCTTGGCCATGTGCTGCCTAATTGTGGGCAGTGTTTTCCCATCTGTTAGGAGCAGATATCATTTTCAGACAGAGTGATCAGATATGGTACATATTTACTATAATCATCCTAAATGGAGAATATGTATTTACTTATAGCATGATTTGGAGCTACCTTTGTGTTCATAGGTTAGGTATAATACTGTAGTATAGTACTACAACAGCTCATTTTGGTGAGAGCCACAGTGTGTGTTGTTGCCAAAACAAGACACAAGAATGCTTCAGTGGGTTTTGATCAGCACAGAAATCAAGTCATAACTGTAAAACTGAATAATTTTCCCAACTCACAGCGGGAAACTCAAATTTTTTTGTTCTTCACTTAATTATTTTATGTTGCTTAAATTAATGGTAATTGTGAACAACACAGATTCTAGTATCCTTCCCTGTTTGTAAACTAGGCATAGAAAACATGTTTTACAAACCATTAAGCTCACAAATTTATTCACACAAATAAAACCAGCCATCTGTAATTTAGCATTATTTCAGTGCATTAGGAACAGAACATTTAACTCAGCCATAATTTTAGGCTGTGAATTAGAGCTTGGATGAGAAGGCACTCTAAACAGGAGTGCCGTGTGGACACAGGATATCACACAAGAGTGGGAAAATGTCATGTGGAGAGTTTATGAATATGAAACAGGGTTACAATTGAGACACATATAAGCATTCTGTGTAGCTGGGATTCTATCATTCAACCCATTGGTTGTAGAGAAATTGATATTTGAATATGGATGTGAAAAGGAGTACTGTAATATTGTAAAGGCTGCATGTGCGAAAGGAAATAATGGTCTCCACTTTTTGCCAAGATTGTGACATGAAATTTCTTCATTCTCTGACATTTACCAAACAATTTGAAACTTGATTTACCTGTGTATCCCTTTCTAATACCTCATCACTTCCAGAGAAGACTTCGGGATTTCAAGTGCAAGGACATCTTTAGGCCATAAAAGCCTCCACCCACCGGGTCGAGCAGGCATGTGATACCGAAGCAGCTAGATTTCTCACTCACACACACACTTACAGACATACACACAGATACACGTTCACTCACAAATGCATCCTGCTGACAACCCACCGCTAGTAATCCTTCCTCATCATGGCTGCCTGAGCCCTAAGGCTTCCAGTCATTTGGTGTGTATGTACAACCCGATACTGATGGTTGCCCGCTCAGGTGCATGTGTGTTAGTGTGCAAGTGCGTGTGTGCCAGTTTAACATGTGGTTACATGATTTGAAACAGGAATTAGCTGGCTAAATGTCATACTAACCTTCAGAGTGCTCACCTGCAACCTAATCTTAATTGTCAACAAAATGGAATTAATGCCTCTGATGGTTGATTTTTGGAATCATCAGTGATTGAATGGTTTATGAATATAGGTTTACGAACATCAGTAGGGCTAGTGGAGGGAAAATGTATGTAAATAAATACATTTGAATAATTGAATCATCATGTCAGCACTATTGTATCCTATTAACACAATTAGAGCAACAAGCAACCCACCACCCAAGTGAAGATAACAGCTATTTTTTTAACTGGCCAATTTATCTAACTACTACCTGTAGCTTGGTAGCTTGAGTTAGTATGTATGTAAACTCCATAGCTCATAACTTACTGTATATTGTCACAACATTTTGTTGTTAATCCATTATGGCTGTAATAAACATAATGTATTGTATATGCATATATTACATTTTTGAATTTTAATGCAAGAATCTGTATGATAGCTTTGAGGATGTTATGTGTTGGATAAGGCTAATTAAACACAAAAACTGGAACTCTTTCTGACTCACATTATAAGTGAGGACAAAGGCAATGACATGATCTTAATCAAAATGACAAGAACATTAAAAATGTAACATTGCTCAACACAGGCAAAGATAAGAATCGATTTGGGCTGCTGATGATGGTTATCACCATTAATTATTGAATTAGTGCACTGCTGCATCCTTCAGGAGGGGACAGGAAGACGTTTCTCTCTGCTAATGTACAACTAGAGTTCTCCTCTATTTTACTATACATATTGCCCTCAAGCTAAATTCACACTTATGAGTTCAACATGCAAACATAGCATACTTATTGTTTCTTTATGTCTCAGAGTAGCGGTCTGCCTGTGTTATTTTCTCTCTTCCCATTGGTCTTTATACATTTGCAAAATGTGCCAGTGGATTGGACGCTAGCAGTGTGATAGCACACATCTCCAGCTCTCTCTTGTAATATCTACAGAGTCCTGTGTGTTTTGAGCCTGTGATCCTGTGAGCCTGCAGTCCATCAGAAACACTGTGTCCCTCTAGGTGCATTAATCCGACAGGCAGGGCTTGACGCTTAGGGCTGGGGCCTAGCTATCTCCTGCCTTGGCCTCCCAGGATGGCCCTGCTTAGGCAGAGGAGCTCCCCACTGACCCCCAGTCTACAGGGGCTCTGAGATTAGCAGCTTTGTAAGTTTGTATCTGTCACAGGCCAGTGCTGTGGGGATGGACAACCCTGGATTAGCACAGGGGAGAGGAAAGATATTCTACATTTCACACACAGCTAAGAGGGGATTCAGGATTCTGGTCACTGCAACTGGGAGATGGGGTGTAGATGAGAGTTTTGGGAGGTATCACGTGCATGTGTATGTGTGTGGGTCTGTTTTAGGATGTTTGAAGTAGAATTAAAATAAAGATTAAAAAAGTTAATCTCACGGTTTGAGAGATAAACTGTATGGGAAACAGGATTTTAATTCACTAGGGGAGTTGTCCCATCACATGAAATCCAGGTGAACACCATGATATTCAAGATGTTTCAAGATTTGTGGTTACACAAAATCTTCATAAATTTTACACACAAGATGAAGACATTGGTTTTGTAAACTCAATATAAAAAAGTCTGGGTCAATGTCCATTTTCATCACAACACGTTATCTAATAGCCTTGATTAAATGTTGTAAAAATCAAAGCTAAATATTGTGTATTGAACTGGTTGCGAATATCTTCTCATTTAATGAGACACATTTGAAAGTGGTCTGGGCCACACTGAAGGACCACCTACTCAATTGATGTCCTCTACATAAGCAGAAGTACATTCTCATTCATTTGCCTGAAACACGCCAAGAAATAGACCCAGTCTGTATTGTTTTGATTTGGACCGTGCCACTTCTTTTAATTTCGGCTGACTAGGCACTCTAATGCATTGCTGCCTTGCGCGGGTTAAAAACAGCAACACATTTGGTCTTTGCAAACGGAAATGATGTACCTGTTTATTAGCATAGAGTGGGGAAGTAAGATCTGGTCACTTGAGACGCATGTGGAGACGCCTTCTAATGCCAGGTGTGAACTGATGTATATATAGTTGTCCGCTTGTGATCGGAGCACCCAAAACACATGTGAATGCCAGATGTAAACAGGGCCATTGACAGCACAGCATTGTGACGGACCATTACCATATGTTTTAGCTATTGTCATTAGCCTGCTATTTGTCGGTCAAGGGACCCTTACACGATAGAGAAGGGGCGGTCATTTATCATAAACATACAACAGTGGTTCAGGCACTCACATAGAAACCTCACACCTCTGCATTAATATTCATTGCTTCTTTGGAATTGTTCTGCTATCAACAATACTTTCCCCCCCCCACTCTTACTTGCTATGGGCTTTCCCTGTAATTTTTCTATTATAAAGACTCTCTTCTATTTAGTGTCATTTTTATCCACTTTGCATAATAGTGTCAAGGTTAATAACCTTAGTAATAGTGCTTACATTGCATATTCCCAAATTCCCAGGCTCTACAAGCCAAGAAGATCACTTATTCTGCATTTACTTGTAACATTATTAAGTAAGTCATAAAACACACTTTAATGTTAAAGCACAGTCCTTCATATTTCAAGCGATTGCATTCATACAAACGTATAACTTTAAAGTAGCTGTCTGAGTCAGTGTGAGCACAGATAGAACCACCTTTCAGGCGACTTGGCTTAGCTTTGCTAAATGGCTTCCGACAGCCAGATTCATCAGTGGCTCATCTGTGCTGTTTACACTGTTTCATTGTTTGACAGTTCCTGTTTATGCTGTGTCACTTCCAATTCTCCCTGCTTCCATTAAACAGTGGAGCGTTCCTTCAATAAATGAGAAGCATTTGAAATTTGCCAGTAGCTGCACTGCTGCATGTGATCAAACAAAATGTGTCTGTTCAAACTTCCTGCAGGCATCACTCTCATATCCTGGAACTGAGACGAGGTCAATCAACACTCAAGGCGCTATTCATACGGAGTGTGTGCATGTATATTTGTGTGTATGTGTGTAAGTTACTCTCAATTCCCCTGCAGCCTGTTGGTTTTTACCAGACATTTCAAAGTGGGAGGCCTGATCGAGAATCAGTTGAGCCTTTGAAGTCTGTTATAAATAAGATAGTTAAGGGGACCTGCATGGGCAGTGATCCTGGATCGCTCCTCTAAGAAGCTTGATATATATGGGCCATTGACTTAAGATGACTTATTAGCACACACACACACTGAAGGTAATGGAAGCGTAGTTATACAAGCTTGCACTTTGCATGCCGTGACTATTCAACCTTCAACAACTCCTATATAACCAAGAACAGTGGGCTCAGGGGAGAGAACGAGGGAACGGGACTAAGGGAGAGCAAAACAGACAGCCAGAGGGTGGAAATAGAGTTGGTGGAGAGAGTCAAAGAGACCTAGAGAGAGTGCGCACCTGCAAAGATGAAAGACAATGCAATCAATAAGATATATAAGATAACAAATAATGCCCTAGGTATCTCATTAATCGTAACATAGGCTTATTATGCTGACCACAGGTTTATAAAGCTGGGTCACTTTGGCTCTCTTTATTGAAATATCAGCAAAGGTGAGAGGAGGTAAAACACTACTGAGACCAAAACTTGCTGTAGCTTCAGCAAAATATGTGACAGAAGGTCACCCACTCACCAACAGAGTGAGGAGCCTGTTGTTTGCTGTTGTACGCTCAAACATATGGGTCCATTTTCGAAGAGCACAACCAAGGAGACATTTTAGTGCATTGCTTTGCTCCATGCCTAGTCCACGATGCCATTGTACATTTAAAACCATGCAAATTATCCTCAACAATTCATGTAGGCTGTAAAAACAATTTGTTGTTGCAGTTCAGTTTTATGTGTGGTTCTGTGAGTTGCGGTGTGTTATTGTAGACAGTGTGATGACATTGGACTCCGTCATTCTTCCCTTCATGCGTAAGAGAAAAAAATGATAGCTTATCCCTCGATGCCCTTGAAGGCAAGGTGTCTCTGCATAGTATATCCATCACAATCAACACAAGATCATTTATATTAAATGCCGTCTTTTTTTTTTTTTTTAAGTTGTCATTCCGAATGGAGGATGAATTTAAACAGAGCAGTAAACAGTGATCGTCGCACACAACTTGTCCTTCTAATTTACAGCCTGGAGCTGGGCACTGGGCTAAGGAGAGAGGAAGGTTGGGAGTCCAGATGCATAATGACCTACACATTTCCACCTGATCTCTATTCTCTAGGTGCCATGGCTTTCTGCCATAAAGGTGCATAAAATCCATTAGCAAGGATCACGCTTTACAAAAAGTAATATAATTTCCATAAATGCAATGTCTGTTGGTCTTTCCATTAATCTTGATGACATTTTAGCGTGATAATTTATTTATATATATGTATACACATCACCACTTTTAATAGCAAATTAATAAAATGAACGGTTATTAACATAAAATATGGCTTGTAGTTGTGATTGGGATTACAGTCCCTTGGTAGCCGGGTCAACACCTAGTTTAATCCTCATTTTAATTTGTCAAAGTAGGCTTTGCTGTCAACTTCAACATTGTGGTAGGAAAGAACCCGGCTGATTATTTGATTATTTATTTTCATGTTTTCCCTTAATCTTATCCACATGTATTACAATGCTTGTAAGTGGGCATAAATATCTCAAGACATATGAGCAATAATGAATCATCAAGATGACTGCAGGGATAAAGTCCCAAATTTAGAGAAAGCTCTGTTTCAAACAAGGAAAAAATGTGGGCTTCTGATGTATCTACATTACAAAGCATTTCAGGACTTGGATTAAACACAATTACCAAGCACATTCTGCATGTGAGCCCAGAAGCCGCTTAGTGACTGTCCCAATGACGTCGCCTTGTAGAATAATGCTGATTCACACACATTTTACTGCAATTGTCTTTCTTCACAAATCACAAAATCTTCACAGATGTCACCCGGTGCAGTGTGCCAAATGGCTTTCCCCTTCACATTAGTCTAACTGCAGACAGAGAGAAATGTTACCTTCATCAGACACTGATCAGTAAGTTCCACAACATTGCCCCCAAATGTATCTGTGTATGTATATATGGAACCTTTTTCATGAATTGGAAATTTTCCATCCCTGAATTTTCATGTGACTAATAGCATATTGTTTTCTGACTTACAAAGATGGATATGGTGCAAGCAATGCCACTGCATAAATAGGTCAGCTAGACGTGGTTCATTAATAAACTAACTCTCACATTTTTCTTTTCACATGTGATAGGTTGCTGTTGGTTTTATCATGAGATTTGCTGCTTGAACTAGCAAATAGCAAGTGCTGTTATAGCTTCAGACTGCTATATAATTGATTGTGATCCAGACCCTGTCGTTTCGGGATGGCAGCAGACATGAGCTGTATGCGGAATAATGCAAGGGCTGCTGGCTTTGACCCAGGCCCGTGGCAAGTCGCAGCTCACCTATAAAAATTTCCATGGATGATTAATACAGGAATCATGTCAGCTTATTAGGGCTCAGTTCAGCAGTCAGTGAAGGGATGTGAGTATGCATGTTAAGAGCTATCCGAAATAGGAGATCCTGGAATAGCTGGAGGAGTCTGAAGTAACAGTGGACATGACTTATGCGTGCGCACACACAGACACACAGAAACACATAGAACCAATCTGAATCTGGTCCCCCCTACCATACCATTTCACTGAGCACTGAAATGCTTGAATGAAGATGGATAGGATTTCCTAGAATGTAATCCAGGAGGCTGCTGGTCATTGCCGGACCCCATCTTGGTTTCCTTGTATGCTGTCACTTACTCACCCAGGCAGCCAGTGGTGGGTCTAAATGCAATGGGCTTTACGTGCCCTTGATTCCCCTACAAAAGGAAATTACCAGGGACGCTGACTATGAGCTAGACATTCATGGTCATGCCTTTGAAGATGTCCAAAGTCAAGGTCTCGGTCACTTTGGCCCTCTGTCTTATCCTTTTCCAACTTAACTGATCAATATGTCATAGAGCGCAGCCCAATCAAAATGAAATACTCAGGACACGCCTCCTAATAAGATATTTGCAGCCATAAATGTAAAGATTAACGATAACAAATGACCAAACCAGCCTTATGTATGCCCTGACACTCTCAATGCATGAAATTTCAGGCTAGCCGCTGCTTGTCTTCAGGTTCATTACCTCCACAGGGAGGCATGGGGGGGATTCAATCATACCACCCCAAAATATAACCCCCATCCAGCACCCAAACAGACTGACACACACACACACACACACACACACACACACACACACACACACCTCCTCCTCTCATAATAAAAACATAGGTTAGGCACACATTAATCAATGCAGACACCAAGTTCTATGAAATCTAAATGGGGTAAACATCCCCTGAGCATTCATTACCATTTTGTGTCAGGTAAAAGAAATGAAATAAAAAATAGAAGAAAAAATACATTAGTATATTGATTCCAATACTATTTTTAATAGGTGTCAGCCTGTACAAGAAATGGGTTGTATGTAAAACCCTGTGATCCAGAGCATTGTAAAAACAATCACAACATTGGAGTTACCCTTACAACAACATATAGAAGGCATAAAGGCCATTTAATTTAAGTCCATAAATGCAAATTGTGACCAAGCGCAGATATAATGTGAATGTAGATTACAACCAGATCGTAAATATTGACACAGTAAAGTGTAATACGTGTTGAAATGGAACCTTGTAAAAGCAGGGGTTGTGACCTGGATTGTAAAGGGAAAATAAGACTACAAAAGTGCAAATTCCTTCCCACAATAAACATTATAGCAGATCTCCACTATATTTTAGAATAATCACCCATTTTTAGACTTTGCTATATTGTCTTAGATATCAACAGAAATAGAGATATTGGCAACAGTCATAATCGTCCACTTTCACTTCTTTCTATATTAATATAGAAGTGGTTTCCTCCATCTGACATCTCTTTGAAAGATATTCCCTACTCCCGACTGTTGCTGTAGGGCAGTGGTAAGTCATAGCACGACATGCAGATATTAGAAATGCAACAGTCTAAGCACAGGGCTGACCCGAGGGGGGAAGAAGAGAGGAAGACAAGGGGGAGGGATTGACATGCAGAGGCTCTCAGTGCTGTTGGCCTCCAATTGAAGAGCCCTTAACCAAATGTGAGGGCTGGTCTGGAGAGGGCCTCTGTGGGCTTCAGCAGGCCAGGAGCTGGATGAAAGCATGTTATGACGTATCCACCGAATGTTGAGAACATCTGGGGTCTAAAGATCCCATCCTGACTTACCTTGCCTTAAAGGAGACAAAAGCTATTGCAGACTTAAAAGGGAATTGTGTGTGTGCATATCAGAACAAGGCAACATTCACACTACTACGTTTTTGTTTTAAAATGCTTAGCTTTTACCACGTTTATGCCTAGTAGTGGACACTGGTAGAAGATTAATATTAGACTTAACACATGTGAAACCTGTCAATTGTTGGCGATCTTCACGTAGTCTTGAATTAAATGCAAATTTTACCACATAGCACAGCTAATTCTGCTCTGTTGTCATTTTAAATTATATGATCACATCTCAGAAGAAATATTCAGACCAATAAATAAACATCAGCTAAGACACAGATAAAGTAGTTATCACTGCCTGCAGCCATGATGAACCTACATGAGAGACAGTACCAGTTGCCCTTTACTGTGGTGCAAATAACATGCAGAAGTGGCATGTCAGACACGTGTGACTGTTGGCCTATGAATACATAGGCAGTAATCAACATTGTTTAAAATGCTAATTTGCATATGCATGCATCATTAATTATATGCAAATGAGGCAGTGGGGGCTGCACTAGTGTGACTCTCCTTGTAACCCAAACGTATATGTGTCAGAGGAAGGTTACAAAGGGAGGCAAAGTCATTAGTTTGTAACAGTCCCTCTGTATAGATTCAGTCTTCCTCTTCACAATTAATGTAGATGTGCAAAAGTAACTTTCCAATAATGTATGCTCTTTTGCACGCTTTTCTGTTTAAGTCTATGTCACATACATTGATACACACAACAAGCAGTCTCTGGAGGATTAACAATAAGAATCTGTGGGCATTTGTGCCATAAATGCATCCTCTCGTTATGGAAGACCCAATTTTATCCTTCAATCTATGGTAATGTTTCTTTTATTTTTTTCAATTATGCATGCACTACTTAAGAAGAATAATTTATAAGTGATGATTTAATTTCCTTGCGTGATCCAGACTGAACCTCTTGGGTTGACCTGATTTTCTTTGGACAGTGATTTGAATGCAACACGCATAGTGGACAAAGCATCTTGATAGATATTTTGTCTCATTTTTTATAGCCACGATAATGAAAGAGGCTGTATTCACAATAGACTGAAATGCCACTCAGACAATTAAATATCTTCAATAAAAAATATGAGTTATCACAGAAACAAAAACTTGTGTACTGTATGTTCCATGTGCTGTAAGTTCACATAGAGTCCAAAATGTTCTTATACTTATCAGGTTTGGTAAACGATGATACTCTCCATGAACTTGATATGCATAATGCAGGATAAATGTTCTAATAACAAAAATTATCAATAATGTATTGTGAGAATGGACACAAACGGCTCTCACACCTACTTCTTCACTTATTCCACTGTCTCCTTTCTGCTCTGTAATGAATCAGTCTGGCAGGGGAAAAAGGTGGCCTCAGCAAATAATGACTCCTTCTGGAGTTTGAGAAGTTGAAGAGACATGTAATAATATCGCTCCCCTCCCCTCTATTCGCAGTGTATCCCTTAGCTGATGCGATGCTTCCGGAGGGGCCTAAGAAGACACATGATGACAGCCATGCTCAGAGGAAGATGGTAACAAGATGTGATGCATAACACATGAGAAAGGCTGGGGTGTCATTACAGAGGGATGAGCAGGCTTCATCAAGCACATCACAAATACATTTTAGATGACACCTCCACTTGTGATGCGCTTACTTCGGAGAAAATAACATTTATTACCCTGTTATGTTTATTGGAAATATGCAGATGTATTACACAGCTGCAGAGGACCTGGGGTGTAGATGAATTACCGAATTCCCATTTGTTTTACATAAACTTTTTCTATTACTTTAAAATACTTTTTCTTTGTTTCTTTTTTTCCACAGAATATTGGATATTAGTATTCTGATGCTGAGAGACTGTCCCTTTTCACTGCTGCGCTCAGAATAAATTTGATATGCCTGAATGCCTGCAGTAGACTTTGTTTTGCTTCCAAAAAGTGGTTGTTATAGACTCAATAAACAGCCAAACCTCGCATTCCCCCTTTTTTCCAGTGAGAGAGCATCCCCAAAACTGTCATGATTGCTTTGGAAAAGAGCCTACAAAAAGTTATGCAAATTAACCATTTAGTAGAATGCTCCTCCCAGTGACATATGGTTGTGGCCAAAACATTAAATCCTTGCAAAGTCAATGTCAGTCATGTGTTAGCAATTTTGAAGCTGGGGAGTTTTCTTTTTTAATTCTTGGCAGACTTTAAAACTTTTCCGGGTATTTCAAAACCGCATTAATGGTTAGTTACTTTAGGGTTAGTCTTTAAAAAATGGCTAATTATTTGACGAAATGTACTTGTTAACAATCTAACTATACATTTAATTAACAGCAGTGAAATACATCTGTGTCATAATACATTTGTGTTTTTTTACATGGTTTCTGAAAGAGTATTTGGACATGTTTTCCCAACTGAATATCTAGAATTGTGTTGTTTATTATTCAGATGGGAGTTTATTAAACTTCCCACAAAATAAGTTACTATTTTAGAATCTCATTGACCTGTGCATCCAAATTCCTTAAGCATTGCTTGTGTAGTGCCTATTTTTGTATTTCCTGTATTTCAGCTCCCTTGCTGAAATCTTCAGGGCTCTGTAGTGCACAGGGATGATGCAGGGAAACAGAAGAGAGAGAGAAAAAAATGTGCTGCGCTATTAAAAGTTTTTATAGAGGGTGAGAGAAGGGGGGGGCAATACTGGTTTCCTCTGCTCGCCTGTTAGCTAATAAAAATGCTTACATACAATGAGAGAAATACACAAGAGTAATCAATATTTTATGTAACAACTCAGGCTGGGCCTGCAGTACTGAAAGGGGAGAAGCCAGGGAGGAGATGAAAAATAGATTGCATTAATCCAGCGCAGTGATTTACAACAATTATGTCATCCATGTGATAGACAGAGAGAGAAAGAGACAGCGGAGGATTGAATCATTTTTTGACGGCTGCCACGTCTGTTTATGTAGTCATGAGTTAGAAAGCAAGTCCAGATCATACAACCTCAGGCTGCCTGCAAAAAAACAAATCAGGAGGAGGGGTCTAGAGAGAGGAGACTGAGAATGAGAAAATGCCACCTAATGTAAATTCAGCAAGCCCTGCCTCAGCTCCTACTCAAGCCCCTTCCCCTGCCCCAACCCTGAAGCTCAGCGGTGCTCTGCCACACTCCGCACCATGTCACCATCCACATTCTCCTTCTCTGCTCAATGTTCCATGACAACAAGGTGAGACGGACAGCAGAGGTTAGACTGAACAGCTGCTTCCTGGGTTGGAAATTCCAGGCATTGAGGGCCATCTGTCTATATGTTCACTGATGTATATGGGAGCCATCTATCAGGCTGCTAGCCCTGCAGCTGCTGGGGCCGTCACAGCCCAGTCTGCCACCCGCCTGCCTGCCTGCTTGCCTGCTTGCTTGCTTGGCTGGCTTCTCCCAGCCTCAACCCCAATACAATGAGAGCTCCTTCTTCACTTTGTGTCACACAGAATGGGCTGATTTGATTAAGTCCTGGGCTCTCATTATGTTAGGTAGGGGTGTAGAATTTCAATGATAATCCATAATGCATGACCGGGGGTTTTGTTGCCATGGTGACATAAATTCAAGGTTACCAGCTCAGACGCATAATTGGGTGCGCATTGAGCGCTGAAGAGGTGCTGTTAAAATTCCCCTCATGAAAGTGGAGCATCAATCATGCTGTCGCAGATTGCAAAGTACTCATAATCAGATGAAATGCTTGGCAGAGAGAAAACGTCACAACAGGACAGGGCTTCCTCCTCTTGGAAAACTAATCTAACATTTGAGAATGAACTGTGAGACAACTTAACATATTTTTGTTTTTGTTTTCTTTCAGGGTTTTTTCACTCCTAAGAGCCTCCTCTTTAGCTTTATCAGGCTTTTTTTTTTGTACAGTAAGTTGGTCTCAGTTCATTTGGCCCTTATCTTGCTCTCCCAGGCAGGAATATACCCCGAGTCTGTACAGCTCCCCCCAAATGATGGAAATCAATTCTCACAAGAGATCAGGACCTCTATGACAAGCAGAGCCTCCAGCTTGAGGCTCATCAGACCCATTTGAACGACAGACAAAAGCAAAAGATTTCTGCCCCTTGTGCCTTCTCCTGAAATCCCATTGAACATCTACTATCTGCTTATGCCTTCTCCAATCTGCACTAGTTCTTTTATTGATGCTCTTTTTTTGGGGAGGGGGGGTCAACAGGGAGATCAGGGCTCGCTTGGAGGCGTGTGCGGGATGGGAATGGTGTCGGTCCCCTGGATAAAACCTTCTCTTTTTTACTCTCCCTCCCCCCCTTTACTTTTACTTCTGGCATCACTACACTGTTTTTTTAAACAGATTTTTACTGTAAAAAAATACTGTTTTTTTCTGTATTTTTCAAAAAAAGTAATATATGTTTAAACTACAAGAAAATCACATATTTTTAAAGATCTGCTGTCAAAGAACAGTACAAAACTGTTTTTTTACATTATGAGAATCCATCGTTTAATAACATGACTTGCATTTTATCTAATGGTTTTGATTGTTAATTTAATTGTTATCACTGAAAAAAACAAAACACACCCAAAACATTTTACAACTTTTTCCTGTTTTTTAAAAAACAAAAAAATACTGTTTTTTTAACGGAAAATATACATATGTTAACATACATTTACAAATAAAATCTATTTAAAAGACACTTCTTCACACAGGTCTTGTCCTTTCAGTTAAGTTTAATTATTTATTATTATTTCAATTAAGTTCCTTTTAA
>JAVQJD010021428.1:0-12500 GCA_036023655.1 Nannoperca australis
ATATATATATGGTATTACATTATCGGTGTCAAGATAATTGGTCCTCACATAGATACCATATAAGAGCACACACAATATGACCAGTACAAGTCAAACACACTTCAAAAGGGAATGTACCAGAGTGATATCACTGGGAGATAAAGCTGCAAAACACCAGAGATTCTCCTGATAAAACTGACTTTACTTAACAATGTCTAACTGATTAGGAGCCATGCTTGCTGAATTACAGAATAATTCGTTCTTCATTCACTGTGTTGTGTTTGAAGAACTTCTATTACAATAACACAACCAAGTACAGTTGGGTTTGTCCTTTTATCAATAAGAAATTATGGAGTATGTATCTATTCACCTTTAATTCTTAAGTAGGTAGGTAAGTTGATTTTGCTTTATATCAAAGAACATGTTAGAGATGTCTGTGATAAGCAACAGTCACTCGTTATTTAAGATAGCTTATCATTGTCACAAACCATTTGCATGAATGTCTAACTTCGCAAATATTTTATTTCTACTCATCTCTGCTACACAACTGTCTCATTAATTTGATGTGTGACGTATCTTTTTTCTGATGTCTGTGATAAAACAATTCTAAACTCAAGGTCCACTTACAAGCTTTTTTTAAAAGCGTCCATCAATATAAGCCATGGCCATCTTCAAGAAATGGCCGAGACGGAACCGCAACACTTAAGTTCTTTGCAGGTGTTTAATAGCACTGTACACTTTTGGGTCACTTTTTGAACAGTTTGTGCCAGGCTTTATTTGAGCCTCTTTTCTGGGGCAATCCAACTTGATGTGGATGACATTTAACAACCTGTCAGCCATATGTATGACCTTCTTCAGTGATCGGGAGATGAAAACCCAGAGTCAAATTCTCTCTATGTGTACACATACTTGGCCAGTGCAGCTGATTCTGACGATGAAAGCAATGCATTACATACATACATGTTGTTGCTGTTGTACTCATGATGGGATTTCCAGATGCATAGTACGCTGGCAGTCATACACTTAACTGTTAGTAAAAAGCAGCCAGAGATTTAAGTAGGAATCTAGACATTATGTGATGGCTGGATTTGGGGAAAACGGACCTCAAACAAACAGCTGTCATGGAAAAGTCTGTAAAGACTGAATTTTGAAAACTTTCATCTTGTACACAATTGTGACAAGTTTATTGCATGAACGTAAATTTCTAATAGGTTTTGGCTTTTAGGGATAGACCGCTAAAAGAACAAATGATAACTCAAAATAAAAAGTTTGTCACAAACTGAACATTCTTACAGCTATACTATAACCTGTCTTAATAAGAATAAGTTAATAAGAAATTTTGCCTAAACCACCGCTGTCACTACTTTCAAGAGTGTAGAGACACTGCAGATACCCTTTACTCCTCTTTGACCTAAGAAAAGGCAGTGTGTGCCTTTTGATGGACAGCGCCACTTTACTCTTTCACATTGATGGTCAGTCAGACAAACAAAAAGAGGGATGAGATGAGTTTCTCAGGGGAGTGAGGATAATAAAATCAGGGTGTCTGTGTGTCCTAAGCGGGGGCCATATTTGATGCTCTAACAGAATGAAGGTCTTTGGCGGCCTGGCCTGGCAGTCTTTTAGCTAAAGCAAGCAGATTTCTTTAAAGCCTGGCTACCTTGGCTGAAGAGCCATTACTCCCGGGTTTCTCTATACATTAACCATACTACAGCAGCACAAGTGCATTACAGGCTGCCGCCCCAGCAGGGCCCAATTGTACTCCCGCTTGTTAAATATTACCCCAACAGAGCTTTTGATTTTATTGTCATTTTTTTTCTCCCCGTACCGCTTATCCTCCTCCCCTCCCCCGATCAGATTAGGATCGATTGCTGCATGGCAGAGCCGGCCCAGACATGAGGACCAGAACAACGCTACAGCGTGATTGTGCTCCTCAGGCCCCGCCTTGGAGACTATTCAGGCGACTAAATAGAATGATTTGCCCTTAGATGTCAAATTTCCTCCGAGACAAGGATGTCAATACCAATTAGATTGTCTGCAGTTGCCTTAGTTACGCCAGCCTGCCCCACACCACCACCATCACCACCACCCCAACCTCTTTTCCTCTAAAGATACACTCACTCTTTTAACATCTCACTCACATCTCTTTTTTGTAGGCAGAGTGGTGGTCTCGGCACCAAGCCTTTAGCCTCAAATCAGTTTTATGGCTGGCGCTGTGCAGACATTAGGCTAACTCCATTAGACTCTCTGAAGGAGATGGCCTGAGGGGATACTGAGGGGCCAAGATGTGACTGGGTAGGGTGTGTGGTAGTGTGTGTGTTAGTGTATGTGTGCGCGCGTGTGTGCGCGCATGGTGAAAGGGTGAAGGGGTAACATTGTCTTACAGAGTATTTTGGCATCTCCTTAAAGGTCACTGTCTGCTGGTCCAAGCAGGCAAAAGCCCACTGGAGCAAGAACATAAACAAGAAAGAGAAGTGGGCAGAAAATGGATTAATGAACAAATGTAATTAGGAGAATGAGAGGATGGAGAGAGTGGGAGAGAGGACTCTGTCTCCACTTAGTATTGTGGCTCCTGCAGGCGCTTAAGTGCTAACATGACAAACAGATGTGGCCATGGCTGGCCAGACATAGGGCTGCACACTCACACAAAACATACAAATACACCTACACAAATACACAAACGGTCTTTCTTCCACCGTGTCTTTCTCAGCTTCCTAAAAAATTGACTTCAAGCTCACTGCACACAAAATGCATAAAAACATGATCTGGCTTACGTAATCCCAAATTATTAATAACAGCATATTTATGAAAAAACATTTTCATGTAGGATTGATAGACAAACATATTTGGCAAAATTTAGATGAGCTCAAACCACACAGGACAACCATGTGTGAGCAAGAAATTCAGCAGCAGAGCAAAGGTTGATGCACAACTGCTCCACTGTGTACAGATAACACACATTCTTTCGGGCCATTAGGCATAATTAGGGATAGCTTTTAGGAAGTAAAAAGGTTGATCTTACTAACTTACTCCGTAGCTTTCTTTCTGTTTTGGGAAAATAATATACACATAAAAGACAAGGATCTGTACAAGAAAACATTGAGAAATGTATGAGATGGCAATCACAAATAGATCCAGAAACAGATGCTTTGCAAACCTATGACCTTATATTTCTTTCTGCCCTTGATCTATCACGTCTGTCCAGTGGAAAGAGCTCTGTGTTCTTTACTCAGTTGTCCACCAGTTATAGCTTAAGTGTCTCTTTGAAGTCACCTTGTCTGGATTTCAGCATTAAACAGCTGCTGATGTGTTGTGAAGAGCACAACGGGCTCACGAGGGCACATCCTTGATGTGTTGATGAACTCCTATTATTTTTGCTTCAATCAACATTTATTCAGAGGTAGGTTTTCTCACAGCTCCCACAGCAATATCTACAGTAAATATTTGTGCTACATTGAGAGATTAATAAGTGTATAACGTCCTTCTGTTTAGTTAAATAAAGCTGCCTAGTTTACATCGTTATTGCTACAGGAATATGAAACCTTATACTTTCTTTTCCAGGCTCCAATTAGCATCTACAATCACCATTAACTATTGCAATTGACTAAATCAATACCTTCCCAGAAAGCATCCAAATCAGCACAAGATAAAGTAATCAGCTCTGTTTTCAGTTCTCTGCTGTTGTTACAGTTAAGCATAAACACAAGGGGACTTATTTGAGAGTATCAGTAACAGCATCATAATCTTAGAGTAATTTAAAAATGTAATACTATAAGAAGGTTATAGGCAATATACTTTAACTTGAATGACATAAATGAAATGTTTGAGATACACACAAAAATGACTTTAGCATTTGTAATGCAACCCAGTATTCTCCCTGTTATACACATTCCTTCCCTCAGTTTCATGTCAATGGCACACTGCACAAAACCAGCAGACACAGGCAAACTAATGTGAGCAAATCGCCTTCTTTCAATACCTTGTTCTTCTTCTCTTTTTTCCCAAGGGCACACAACACTACACAATCTATTCAGAATGGAAACAGGACTTGCATGTTGAAGTTGGTTTAACCTTGCAGTGACACCTATTGCAGATGCTTTGAAATGGCTGAAAAGAATAGTTTCCGCATGATGGGATCTGCAATTAGGCGGCACATCTGCACCAGCAGCAGCACCCCAGCATCCCCTCAACCTCCAAATCTGGCATGCTCCGAACTTCGTGTTGGTTTGCAGCCAACACAAACAGTTCCCGCTGCATAACTGTGAATAATTGTATCATATGACTTTCAACTGGGCAATTAGATGGATTTCAACTGTGAATGTTTCAAGAGTACCATGCATTTAACTATCCAGTCAATAAGAAAAGGGACAGATCAAGGGAGCGAGAGAGACGCGGATACAAGTCACAGAACAGGAGGAGCGAAGAGCTGAGCAAAGTGAAGAGACAAAGGAGGATAAACAGAGAGAACGATGAAAGAAGTGGAGGAGAGATAGTGACAGCCATGAGACAGACATTTACTACCAGATCATCAATTAACCACTCCAATCACAATGGATTAAGCCATTAAATGTGCATTTCTTCTAAACGACCTCCTGACTGACAACGACTGCAGTTCATGAGCTTGTATTGATGGCTGTTGGAACACTGTGCAGTCCCAAAGTCTGAGAAGTTCACTGTTTGTCAGTTAATTTGGCACATACGGTCAGGAGCAAAACAAATGTCTGCCCTCTCAACTTACATACGTCTCATTAAATGCAATCCAGTTATTTCAAGCTACAAGACTAATGTCTTGTGCTCTAAATTTGGCATGTTTACCTTGCTCTCGTTTTTCTTGTGCTGAATAAGCACAGAATGTGTCCATTAAATATATTGCTGATGGAGAGACAAGGGGAGGGAAACATCAATATTAAAGCAAACTGGAGTTACTGCCGCCTGTGTTACGTGATAGAGTATCCCTCGGTGACGTCATCTACAGGTTAGATAAAGAATATGCGATGAATTTACACTTAATGTTTAAGTTATGAATGTAAGCATGTGATTTAACATTTCATGTTTACTTAAATATCAGAATCCACCAATGTTCTGTGAGATGAAATGTTGTGATTGGTATTTTTTCTCTAATTCTATAAAAGATTTGGGGGGATAACAGCTATTTACTTCCCTATTATCATTGCAATTAGCCTCTGTGTGATGAAAAAAAAACGTGAAACAAAAAGGACCTTAGGACATGGCATACACCATAAAATTCTACTTTCAGCACCTCTGAAATTAGACTTAAAGTCCCCCCAGAGGGGCTATTAGACAATAAATCCCTGCCATTGACCAGGTTCTGCCCTCTGCTTGCTCATGATGGACGTCCCAAACTCTTTGAAGTCCCTCGCCACAACAACACTAGCACCCCTCCTCTAGTTAGACAAAATGCGAGTTGTTCCTTTGAGCACACCAGAAAAGAGCAGGAGAAGGTTTAAGAGAGGAAAGGGGATCCACAACATTCAAAATGAGCCAGATGTTTGCGTCCCATGCTTACATGTTGAGACATGCGCTTGCCGTGGGCCTGCATTAATGAAGGTAGAGATCCATGTGCGGGGGGTGGGCTGATAGGCAAGGGGACGCTGTGTGATAGGCCGTGGCACATACACACACTTACCCGGTCACATGTGCTAGCAATAAGTAAGCCTCGCTTTCACTCTGGTCAGATAAACAGATGGAACTGGGCTGAGGCTCTATTGCTGAGATTGGAATATTTCCCATTTCAGCAAAAAAAGAACAAAACGCCTGAGAAAAGAATTGTGCTCCACTTAAATGCTGCCATTGCCTTTTCTTTTTCATATGCTGGAAAAACTAAGATTATATTAAACTTATTGACACTGCTATGCGTTTCCCCAATAATGTTGTGGCTGGTGTCGTGTCATAACGTTTTATCCTGTGATTGTGTTTTACCTAACCTTTTAAGAAAATATACAGTATAGTGTTGTACTGTTGCTCTGAGGAAATTTTATCTCAGCATCGATACTTTCAGTTTAAAAAAACACCGCACTTTGAACCCAACGATTGCAGTAGTTTAATAATTAATGGTACTGTATAATAAATGCATTTCTATTGGAAAATATTCTAGTGGCAAACGTGAATAGAATCACATAAAATTAAATTCAAACCTTTTTTGGAAAAGACAAAAAAAAGAGTAGAATAATACAAAAAACTATTAAAGAAAAATTTAAATAGAAAATGTATTTTTGTCTGGTGGACAATGACGGGCACTTATAGGTTAATATTTAACTTACTTAGATATCTTTAAAAAGGGCTGCCTATAAAATCATAATGCTATTTTTATGGACATTAATTATGCTAATTTAAAATTCATTATGCTATTTGACCAAAAACTGTGCCATCTCAGCAAAGGAAGTGTTCACTTCAACCAAAGACAAAAAAGGTTTTGAATCACGCCAGCCTAATGTCATTTTATTTTTAAGTAAACCATTAACGTTATCTGTCATTTCTGTATTATCACATCATGCTGATACAGTTATTCACAGTGTACTAATAGAAGGTGCCTAAACAACTGACTTTCTGGCTGGCATAAATATAGTACTTGCCTGCCTACACGCCTGTCTGTCTCTGTCTCGCTATCTTTCTTTGTTAGACTTATCCATAAAGTATCACGGGGGATTTCTGAAACGTTCAACTCACAGAAGTGTTAAGAAGGGGATTACTGAGCTGCACTGGTATTACGTTGGCTGTAAGAGCTTGTGTGTTTGGCTGTATGTTTTGATTACATTACAGTGAATAGCAGTGCATTTCAGAGACACTTTAGAGTAATTAGGGATCAGCAAACAGAAGTTAAAGTATGTACATTGCACTGTGAGGCACATCTCCGTCGTGGCAGTATCGCTCCTGGGTGTTCAGCAAAGCATGCAGAATATACGTCAAAAGCGCTCCACATTTTGAGCTGCAAAGTGAATGATGTCAGCAGTGAAGACATAAACATTGGTAGATATTAGCATTTTTAGGTAAGAGAGAAAAAGAACTGTACGATAAGCGGAGGAGCGATGAGAGGAAGGGGGGAGAGGGTGAGGGTGAATGGAAATGTAAAGATTGCATGGAATGCTTTTGGGTGAACTGTAAATGAACCCCTAAACCCCGATCTCCACCTGACAAAATTTGTTCTTTGCCCCGACACATAACCACAAAGAGCTTGCAGCCAGCATGCACGAATGCCATGTTAAGATCCCAATTACCTCTCTATAGGCTTGAGAAGACGAAAAAAATCCATCCCAAGAGAGGCTGCGAAAATATTATACAATCCAATAATTGAGTATATTTATACACTCAGTATTTTGTCATCCTACTTGCTGTGGTTGTTTTGGGGTAAAAGGGAAATATTTGCAACCATGATACCTGAATCATAGACCTCATAAGGGAAGAGTTTTTGAGATTAGGGTGCTTATTTTGGAACACAACAAAGGGATAAAAATATCACTCAAGAACATAAACATTAAAAGGACTCTTTTGGGATATCTCTCAAAATTACATGTTTTGTCCATTCTTAGTTTGAACTTAATGACCCAGACACATGGCTAAGAAATACCCATAGTTGTAACATTTTGTGATGGCCTAACAACATCAAGTTTAACACCTCTGTGGTTTGTGTCTACATTGTTGGCTTTCTGATCTCTCCTCAGCTGTCATCAGCGACACACATAGCATTAAAGCTGTGACTGAGCTAAAGCAATGATAACCACAGTTGCATGGTTAGAATGGTATTTAAGCAGCCTAATGCCCTGTTTGTTTTCCTATGTGCTCTCCCAGCGGTGCTCTCAATCCAGTGAGAGAGTGTTGAGTGCTGTGATTGGTGTGTTTCTGTCTCTGTGTGTATGTTCAGAGACACTCCCTCTCCTAAGCTGGGCAGGTCTTTTTCCTCTGTGTGTGTGTCTGTCTGTCTCCCTCCTTCATTCAGTCACTCACTTTCCCTCACTCACTCTTTTCTTTCTCTTTCTACTTCCCTTCTTAATGTCTGCTTGTTTCCTCCTCCTCCTTTCTTCTCCCTCTCTCCTCCCACAGGGGCTGTATGCATTCCTGCCAGGAGGGGCGGAGGTGTCTGTGATCCGGGCTCGATAAGGACCAGGCCTCCCCTCCATGCTACCCTCCCCTCGTGTTCACCCTCACCCTCACCCCCTCCCTGGGAAAATGGGTGCACCCTCCACTCTGGCAGGGCACCGGCTCCCCTTTGAGTGTGCTGCCAGCCGTGGCAGCAGAGACTTAACATGATTTGTTTGTCTGCTGCTGCATGTTTGCACCAAACCCTAGCGCCAACCCCCCATTACTCCTGCCGGAGATCCAGAGGTCTGGTTAGCTGGTACAGATCTGGAGTGAGGCTCCTGGAGGCGGGGGGTGGAGACTTAAAGGAGTGTTAAAGAGGGTGAGGTAGGGAAGGTGGGGGATGTAGGCAGAGATCGGGGGTTAAAATGAGTTTGGAATATGATCCACAGCCTGGAAACATTCAACATTTCTTGAAAATAAGTCTGACCGCAATGGGCTGGACTCAGCATATATGGAATAACAGGAAAACATGCGCGCGCTCACACACACACACACACACACACATTTCTCTAATCACTCAGTTTGCATTTGCAAAGATTAAGGGTTTTCCCATTCTTCCTTTTTTTCTGGTGTTTTGTAATTGGCTTGCTTCCTGGTGCAGTGGCGGACAGCAGGCCCGGCAGCGGCTGCCCAGTCGGCCTATTGATCTTTCATCAGCCCATAGAGTTAAAGCTGAAGGCATGAGGGAGAGGCTGGAGAGGCAGCCCCTCTTTTTATGGCAGCCCGCTGGAGCCTGCCTAGGATTGTTCCCTGTTTCCTCAGATTGTTTTTCATTTAGTCAGGGTGCAGCGCTGTGCCGCTCTGAGGAGGTGAGGTGAAGTGTCGCAGATATTTAGAGGAGTACGCAACAAGCTATGGTCTGGGTAGGTGGATACAATGGCTTAGAAGGGCTTGTTTGATGATAACATTTTAGTTTCTGTATGTGACATTGTGTGTTTGGGTTTTTGGCTGCAACTCTATGTGGTGTGTGACTTCTCTATGGTATGTTTCTCCCTGTTCCGAAGCACAAGTAAAATAAGAAATGAATGTGTGTGTATTTTTGTGAGGAGAGAACACAGAAGAGAACAGCTTCCTTTCTGCAATAAACTCACAGGACAAACAGCAGCACCACTAATTTAGTGGAAGACATACATTAGACTGTTGCACTTGATAATATTTCTCCATGGACTCCCAGACTATTAATCACAACCATTTTACTTTAAGAAAAAGTAGCAAGAGCTCTTAACGCAAATCAAATTTCACTTAAAGGGCTAAAATTACCTTCATCAATTTGCATGAAAGTCATGGTAGTGGTCAAGACATCCATGTGATATCCAATCAGAAGGTTTAATCAGTATGTGGGTGTGGTCCATTGTATCCCCAACAGTATTCCATTGATCCGAGCTCCAGCACTGAGCTGCAGCAGTCGTGCAGGGCCTGAACTTGGACATCTAACTGATATGTGATATTTGGATCCTTTTTTGAGGCAGCTCCACAGGGATCTGGTCCGAGAGAGAGAGAGAGAGAGAGAGAAGGAGAAAGAGAGAGGGAGAGAGAAACAGACATCAGATCAGCAGATCAATTTTCACTGGACCTTGAATATTTCATGTAGAGAGTCCAACGGTAGACACAGAAATGGGCTAAAAAACTTGCCAACAACCGTGTCCAGTCACACACATGTAACTGATTTCGCATGCTTGCAAATACAGACAGCCTGATCACGCTGGAAATTTTAACATATTCGTGAAAAATTAAATATAATGTTTTCCACCTGAATCCACACAACTTTAGTCCTCCGACAAAGAACTGAGCAAAGAATGACCCTAATATTTATATGAAAATACTATTTCATTTTAATGCTACAAAAAATTTTAAAATGGCAGTTATTGTTTGCAGTGTATGACGAGAACATTTTCGTGAGAAGAAGTTGCACAAGCACACACCCTCACATGGTCATTTCACGCAAAGGGCCGGGTTAGGGGAATCATGTCTGGATCATGTTTCTAGTCCAAGCAAACATGTGGTCGATGTGAGGCTGTGATACCGACTCAGCCCTGGTCCCAGAAGTGGATACAAAGGACAACATGCTCAAAAAGCCACACACAGTAGAGATATACCTGTGTTCACAAGTAAAATTATTTGTTTGTTTTTATATTTTGTGTATTCTATTGATATATCTTGTGTCATTTAAGTCCCACTAAACGGTGCAAGACCATAAAACGTTGGAACATAAATGTCAGACAATTCTAAAGAAAAACTTAAATTATGTCCTGTGTAAAATGGACAGTAAATCTATCCAGAGTATCAGCAGTAACACTGCAGCAGGACGACTTGTTCTTGCAGCAATAACCCACACCTGACCCCTAAACCTTCACCCACAGAAAGGATGTTGTTTCACCGACTGTCTTCAAATACTTTCCTCTGGGAAAGACATCAGTGAAACAAGAGCTCGTCAGGCCCTGTATTTGTTTATTAAGTATGCTCTTGGACTGGCTTACTCCCAAGATGGCTGTAACTGAGAGATTTGTTCATGTAGGCATTACGCCTGGCTATCAGTGGTGAATTATTTATTGAAAAAAATCAACCCCTCCTTGACGGATGAGAGAATATGTAGGGCTGCTGCTCACCGACTCTGCCATATGTTGGAGAAATTATGAAAACATGTTTCAGCGTGGCACTCTCGCAATTAATAAAAAAATCTGGGAAATAAACCCCCAAAATGCTGATAGTAAAAATGAAAGAAATACATCGACTTGACCAGGAGAAAAATACAAACAAATAAGAGTAAATCAGTTGTTTAGTATTTAAATATTCAGTGAAAACAATCAGATTGAATTACTATATATATTTATACTACCATACAATTTCATGTATAAGCATTAAACGTTCAAATTGTTAAGTTACCAAACTCTTGTTCTGTGTCCTTCCAAACAGCTCAATATTAATATAACTCTCTGTGCCTCCTTACAGTGTTTGAATGGTGTTTTTTTGTAAATGCTTTAAAATCTTTAAGAATGAATATGATCAACTTCAGTGTCTATATTCCGACTGACAGGAAAGTCACAGATTCCACAGGGAAGAAGCGGTGGTTGCAAAACGTGTGCTGATGCTGTAGGACACAACCCCTGGTTTTGGGAATGATAAACCAAAAAAAAAAAAAGGACACATGTCACACAAAATCGGACAACTAGAAATTCAGTTACTATGGATATCTCTCATGCCAGATTTAAATCACAATGATTTGTTCAAATCAGAATAAATCACATTTGGTACTTTCTCTGTCCGCTTTATTATGTTAGTTTTTGTAGTCTGCAGCAGTGAAAGAAAAAGAGACAGGCAGAGGGGCCTGGCTATTGTCATTCAATAGCCGAGCCATTTTGGAAATCACCGTTCTCGATTTGCTCCTGCTGCCTCCCTCTCTGTATTCCCTTATGGTTGCACTAGATGGAAGGTTTCCTTTTATAATTTCCAAGTTGCACACACGCCACCAACCCCCCTCCTCATCAGAATAACATACGCATGTCAAAGTCGGAGCTGAATGATTGAATGAGTCAGTGATAGAAGCAAAAATCTGCAACAACAGGATGCATCTATATTGATAAAACTATTTAACCCTTATTTAAAATTTTACAACTAAATTCAAGTTGGGATCTCTCAGGGTAATTTACAGCAAGAGATGTCTATATATCGGTGTTTAAGCTAAAAGCTGCTCCATTACCAGAAGGGACTAATAATTGTGATCTATGCCTGCTCACTCAGCAAATAATCAATCATGCTTACTTAGTGGGTTAAAACAGGGGTTTTGCCTAGGATTTACTGACAAAAATCACAACAAACCATTGTCTTATATTGAGGGGCAGCTTCTAAGCCAATATGATATAATGCTCAGGTGACATGATCTCAAATAAACTATTTTGTGGGATATAATGATAGTTACGACGGCATACGGAGGCTTTTGTAAGCTCCAGACCTAATTTCAATAAAATCACTTTGGCCCTGTGACCCAGGCTCATCTAAACATGCTCACGTTGTCACACAAAGAGCCACTAAAAAAGGGGCCCATGACCCATTTTGTGTCTTGGCCCTTATTTCAAGAATAAAGTATTGGACTGACGTTGCTATCAGTGAGTCAGCATCCTCACAGAGAGAAAAAAAAACACCCAGCAGAAATCGAGGAGAAAGAGTGCAGTGCACAGCAGTTGAACAGATTAGCAACGCAAGACAACTGACCAAACTACAAAACTCTGCGTAAAATCTGCGATGTTCATGGATGAGCTAAGAATGTGAATGCTGACAGGCTGATGACTTGAGTAATTACAGACCTGATTTAGAAACAACCTGCATGTTAAGAGTTTAATTTGCAGGAATCGGGCAGAATCTTCTCACTGCCAGTCTCACACACAGCAAGGGAGATTATTCTCATCAATAGGGCATGAAATTCACTGGCT
>JAVQJD010021428.1:15000-16909 GCA_036023655.1 Nannoperca australis
GGCCGGGAGCAAATCATATAATGTTCAATCGTATTCACTTCTCCATTAATTAACTGGAATCCCACCTTATTCTTAAATACAGTGACCAATTAAATTGCCATGTATGCCAAAGGTCTCCGAGGCCAACGTCGGTCGCCAGGAACATTTGTGAAGGTCTGCGACTTCACTATAGGCAATGGATCTTATTAGGTGCATGACCTCTGCGAGGAAAGGTTACAGACTTTTTCACTGCCCTCGGTTGGAAAACTAAGATGTTTCCTAATCGGATTTTAATTGTTTGGTTGGTGCTTGTGTCCCCTCGGTGTGTGCAGTTGGATGAGTGTTTGTATTTCAGCGCGGATCCACCTCATACACAAGAGGTAAAAATCAACAGGTGTTAACAGCATCCATTGTCCATAATTTGACACCATTATTTTTAAAACCTCACAAAACTGTTGCAGACCTTTTGTTGAGCCTCTTTGTTGCACTTAAGTTACAATAGACTACAATAAAGTTATGAAGGTGCCCATAACCACAAATGACCACCATTTCAACACTTAGGCTACCCCACCAAACGGGCCAGATTTTTCTCCTCTATGGGCTTTTTTATTTTTATTTTTTTGCAACAGTTGCCCACATCCAGCCTCTTCCGCGCTCATTCGAGGTTACTGTAGAATCCTATAAGTTAAACCAACCAGGTTCAGCTTACGTTCAAATACTCCCCCTCATTACCCCAAAAAACGTCCTTATGCAAAACATCTGTAGGGACTTCAATAAATGAAAGCACAGCTCCTAACCGCATCCTACTTATTTTGATTTTCATGTGGTTTTCGTGTATTGTCTAACTTAGTAAATACGGCCAGTCTCATATTTCAAATGTCACAAGTCACTGGCGACTTGCAATTTGAACATGAAAAAGCAGAAAAGACAAACAGCTAGTAAAAATAAAAAAAAGAAAGAAAGAAAGAAAGGTGCTCCGGAACTGTGTAACTTGAGTCACATTAAACTAGATCTAAAGAATGAACAAAAGAAAGCTTTTTTTTTATTCCACGTCGGCGGATGTAGCTCAATGCAGACTATAACATGGCAAACTGGTAGTTTTATGTCAAACCTAATAGACTATTAGGCTAACTGGTTTATACAGTAGGCTTTTCAATTCACATATTCCATACAGGCCAGCAGCACACGCTCTTATCAGCGCGCACCAAGCCAGATAAACCTGTTGACGCACAACATCAGTGGCTACATTATACAGCACAAAGCAAAGAGACAACTTAATCTGTCTGCAGTGTAAACACATAGGAAAGTTAATGCATTATTTAAATGAGTGAGTGTAATTCCAGAGAGAAATGTAAGTTATAGCAGGGACTAGGGATGACCTGACAATGACTGATTTCAGAGTTAAATAATATATAATATATAAATAAATAAAATACTTTACTTTAACAAAAGGTTTGCAAAGAAAACAATGATCCACTCCTGAACATATATGAAACATTTCTCTAAATATTAATATATAGGCGGAGGATGAATATTATTGTTAGAAATCGTATTTTACATGTTGTTATGGTTTAGTAAAAAATATATCTGATAAAGAAAAAAAAAGCTCCCAAAAACTTAACGCAAGGCATTATAGCTTTAACAGTTAAGGGACCCATCCATCGCACAGAGAATCATGTGGGGGGTTCAATTGACCGCACTCAACTTTGTCGCCGCTTGAGCTTTGCCGCATACACTTCAAATTGTTGTTCTCGCTACTGACAAAACCGTTAATTCACCCAGAAACGGGAGGTCAAGTTTCAGCAGGAGCAGGGGGGGGGGGGGGGGGGAAGTAGCCGGAAACTTACCGGGACGTTTTTGTCACGCCGCAAATGTCTTATACAAACAGAGTCCCCAACTCGCCAAAAATATTCCGCTAACACCAAACACA
>JAVQJD010021430.1:0-53263 GCA_036023655.1 Nannoperca australis
ATAACGCTCGCTGTTGGCCTGTTATCTCTTACTGTAATATCCCCCCCCCCCCCCCCCCCCCACCTCTTGTATCTACAGGAAGTTGAGCTCTGGGACAAACAAAGAGCGGACAGAAAACAACAAATACTCTGATTACACACCAGTAAATCAAACTGCTGTACTCCATGTCTCTTCTACGCTCTACGGCAAACAAAGTGCATGCGGTTGGTAAAAAAAAAAGAAGAAAAAAAAAGAACTGCCTCCGATATAAAGTCTTGATTCATTTACATAAAAACACAATTTATTATTTTCTTTCTTCATAATGAACTAGTCAAAATAGCTTAATCCAGTCACCCTGTTGACAATGTGCTCCATGCTGTACATCTGTCATTCTGTCATGCAGCTTCACAATATTTCTGTAGAGTGTGGAATTAATTATCAGGCTCGGTCGGTGACTCAGAGCTCAGGTCTTCAGAAAGTAATGCAGCCCGTAAATAATCGCCCTACTGCCACCATACTTCACACTGATGGCGAGCGCTGCGTTTGTGCTAATTTGGCCGTTCTATGTATAGTGTGATGGACAGTGTCAGGATGGATGATATTTGGGTTGCCCCAGTTGCTTAGCAGGCTGAAATTGAACTAAATCTGCTGCTGTGATATTGGGGGTTTCTATCTGGCTCCGTTGCGTACAGTATCATCCGTTTCCCCCCCGACAATCTTTTACCAGTTAAACACCAGGTGACTATGTAAACTCTGTCTTTAGTGCCCGAGGGGAGAAATCTGGAGCTCTGGGTGTGACATGTAAGTGCATTGATCTCCTAACTCTGACTAACCTGCTTGACAGCCTAGAGTGGAGGATGCTGCCTGTCTGCCATTAGCTTTATGACTGTCTGGGTGAGACGGGTAATCTGGGCCTGCCACTGTACTGAGAGGCTGCCAAACTACAGTAAACAACAGGGAGGGTAAACACAAAACACTTAAATTATCTAGAATATCTTAGATAGTTTAATTTCTTGATCAACAAGTAAAGTGACCACAGAAAAATGGTGTCTCAGATCAGGACTGTGACTTTTTCATGATTGAAATGAATGTATTTGGATTTTACAGTGTGGTGCACGGAGATCAGATTGTGTGCGAGTTTTTGTCTAAGCTTGAATGTGTATGGAGTGGAGCGAATTTGAATAGATGTATTTGCATCTTGTTGCTTAGCCAAAGGCATTATTGGTTCCCAGTGGTAGTGACCTGAAATTTTGCATGCGCGGCAACTCTGCAAATGGTAGCCCCTTTATGATCAGCCAAATATTGCACAGCAGAAGTATGAGGCACTGACCTTCAATGCAGCACATATATGTAACACACGTCGACGGAGATGTTCACATTTCATGATTGTCTCCCCTTCCCAGTTGTTCTGCTGAACTCTACGAGCAAAGGAGAAACAATCAAAACGTATTTCAGCCTGTCTGCAGTTTGGAGTGCGATGGTTCAGATTGATTTGGTGACTTAGGTCATTAATATTCATCCCTATTTGCATGCCACACTGCTTTCAAGTTGAGAAGTCAGAAATATCATAATGTAACAAAAAATGCTTAAAAAGACGACCACACTAGTAAAATACCAGGAGTACGGTGATTTTTATAGCTTGCAGATGTACAGAAGTCATTCCACAGCAATACTGCGTGCATTCACAGGAGGTAGGTGGTAGATTGTGAGTTCAGATATTCACAATGTGTGATTCAGTCCGACACTGGTGAGGTGGACTGAAGCAGCACAGGCTGTTGACCTTGTAATGGATTTCTGAACTGGACACTGAGCCCACAAACATCTTCTTTTACTTTAAGAAAAGAAAAGTATGCTTTCTTAGTCAGTGTTTAAGTTTCCATTTAAACCACTAACCATAGTAAATACCTCACTGTGAAATCCAGTACAAGCCAACTTAATATATGCAGTCAGACAAGTTCAAAAACCCTGCAAAACTCCTATCAGCATTGCTCAGGCTTTGAAACAAAACAGTTTTTTCAATGTTTTTATGTAAAAGCCCTATTTCCTGACCCCATACTAAAATGCCTATGTGATGAATATAATCTTTATCTGCTTAAGCACTTGTGGGCGCCCAGGAATGGACGGGTCAAGAGTTTTAGCTCTTTTACTGGTTGTCTGATATTAAAGACAGTAGCAGCAGCGTGCAGAGGAGGTGGAAGCTCGTGACTTGGAAGCCGGCAGTTCAAATCCCCGGGCCGACTGATGAAAGCTGCGTAGGGAAGTAACACTGTGCTCTGCCTCAACAGCAACTGTCAAAGTGCTTTTGCAGAGTCACTGAAGTCCCAACTGTGGCATTATACCAGGCAGCTCTCTGGTCTCTTCCCCTTGTCCGGTTAAATGACACTCAAAGCTCATAGTTTGCTAATCAATGAAGCAATGTGTGGCTGTTTAAATGAAGATTTTAACTCCAAAACTGGAAAATCGTCATGTAATATTGTTCTCAAAGTAAAACCTTGAGGTTCATTTTTGACAATGGAAACCGCAACTGAGGAAGCAATCTCAACACAGGGTCAATTTATCAGCTTTTTCAGGAGCTTTCGATCATATCACATGATCTTCATCTGCATGTGGAGCTTTCCCAGCGCTCAAAGTGCACAGGGAAAAAAATGGCACAGCTGCTAAATGGACCTTCTGGTGAGATTCTTCTCTCAATTCCCAATTATTTGTAATTGTAGATTAAATAATGTGATTTACTCACAGTATTTTATTTTGGGAAATTAAAACAGAATAATCAAAATGATGTCTAAGTGCTATTTTCTGATTGCAGAGTGAAGAGGCTGATGGACTATGAAATCTGAAAAATGCCCAGAAATGACCGATTGAGCAGCTGTTTGAAATAGAGCCAGACCAAAAATCTGGCGGAGATATGAGCCTTTTGCAGATATATCAGTATCTGTGTATATGTCAGCCAATAATGAATACGAATTTGCAGCACAGAAATGCAAGATACAGTATGTTCGTGGTAATCAGAATCAGTGTCATCATTACTTCCTTTGTCCACCAGTAAACACTGACAAGCAATTTCTACGACTGTAAAATGCCCTGCTTGGTCACAAAAAACCCTGAAATCCTCATCAGAAATGTTTGTTCCTGTTATGTAACTAAAAATATAAAGGATGTTTTTAAACTCAAATAATTATATCAGTAACAGCCTCAAAAATCCACAACTCATGTCAGCCTAATAATATGCTGAAAAGCAAATAGCAAATTAAGCTAATATCCTAACATGATGTCCAAACAAAAGTCAAAGTGTAAAAACAGCATGTTGAATCTTCGCTGGTTGCTTGGCAGGACACCAGGAAGTATCTGCATACCGGACAGGAAATAGTCCACACTTTGTTGTTTGTAGAAATGTAAATGCATATATACGTTATAATATAACATGCTAATTTGTGGGCCACCTGTTTCCAGCCTTTCTGCTGAGCTGAGCTAACCGGCTGCTGGCGGTAGCTTCTTATCCAACTCAAAGAAGCGTATGTCCACAGATGTCAAACTATTCTTTTAAACTGCCCAGCAATATTGAAATATAAACATCTACAATTTCATTACAAACGGGGAAACTCCATCTGCTGAAGAAGAAGGTTTAAAAGCTCCAGAAGAGCTACTAAACAGACGTGTCCATTTTTACACCTCTTTACTGTCTAAACTGTCAAAATGTTATAAACACCAAACCTTCTTGATAAACAAAGTAACATGGTCAGGTGATGTTTTTTCATATCTGAACTGCATGCCCCCAACTCCCCACAGACCCCCTTCCTCCACAATAAAGTCAAACAAGATTCCCCATTACAGTTGACAGACAGGCAGTAGGCACAAAGTTTAAAATAAAGGTCTTAAAGGGAATAAAAGCTCTGCAGTGAATGGTGAGGGAATTGTTAAGGATAATACAAAGGAGTGGGATTTCTCGTGCATTTGTCTGCGAGGGGTATCCCAGCCAAAGTTTCTCTATACATCAAAGGGCCGCGGCAAATAAAAGCACACTTGTCAGGGGCGAACAAACTGCCTCCTTTGTGCCTCTACCAGCCAAATTCAGGCATTACAAAGCCTTTGGATGTACAACACTGCAAAGAAGACATACTATTCAGATGACATGCTTTGCTCTCTGGTGGTTTGCTGTGTGCTTTTGTCTATCCTGACCAGGACAGATATATAATATCACTGGATCAAAATCCTTTCAGTCCCTTTTACTCCCTGTTAAAGACTCCCGTTACACTCCCTCCCCCATACACTCCACTATTCTTTCTTTTCTTAAACAAAGTAAACTTGATGCAGCCAGATAACACTTGCAGCCCTTAGGCCTAATGCCCAAAAATGAGTCTCAGGTTCATTCAGGTTTTTTGTTTTTTGTTTTTTTTAGCAAAGAGCCTTGTACAAACTGTGGTCAGACAGACTGGACACGTTTCACTGTTACCTCTGGAAATCTTTGTCCGTTTTGGTTTTCCATTTCTTTAAACACCTGCCACCGGCATCTTTTACATTCCTGCGAAATAAATCAATAGAACACTTAGAAACTTTTTCCATGCCAAGAACAAAAGAAGAAGAAAGTAAGTCTTACCGCCCGCACACACTCGGACACGACTCACAATTATGCAAAAGCACACACACACACACACACACACACACAACCAAAGTCCATCCAAGTACAAACTAAAACATGCTGAACATACATCAAAATTAATTCTTTGGTGCTTTCTGAGCTTTCCTTTTAGAATTCTTGTAAGTATTCAAATAATTATCTATTTCAAGTGGGGGTGCAACTAACATCTGCATTATTATCAATTATTGTGTTAATTATTTTCTCAAATAATAGTTTATGAACTATACATTGAATATAAAGTAATTGTGATAAATGCCCATGACAATTTTCCAATAGCACAAGTTAACGTATTCATATTGCCTGTTTGTCTGATCAACAGTCCAAAACCCAAAGATACCAAGTTTACTAGCACAGAAAACAACAAAAAGCTGAAAATATTTACTGCGGAGAAACTGGAACCAGTGAATTTTTGTTATTTAAACAACTAATAAATAATAAGAATTTTTCTCAGTTCATTTTCTGTTAATCAACTAATCAATCGACTAATTGTTTGAGCTCTAATTGAACTATTTTTGATGTATGCATTATTGCAGTTGTACAAATATCTTGATAATGTTCATCTCAGTGTATTTGTCCAAAAGATTGTTTTCCAAATATTAATTGACTATTAAATGTGTAAATCTTCTACCAAAACCTGTTTGATAGGACCCATGGCAGTGGTTCCCAACCAGTGGGTTGAGGCCCCTCTTAGGACTTAAAAAATAAATCAGAAGGGTCTTGAGATTATTTACAAGATAGAAACAAAACAAAGTTCTGCTTCATAAAATTTGATGTGTATTTTCAGACTTTTCTCTAACCATTGCTTTTTATTTCAAAATATTGAATAGTTTTACCTTCTTCTAGGTCTCTACAAATTATTCAAATAATAATAAAAAAAACATGGTGGAAACATTGACAACATGCGGTGAGCAACAAGTAGACATCGCTTCATTTAAGAGGTCATAAGAAAAACATTTGGAAATCATTGCAAGTGCCAATCAATTGTTAACTGAGGAAAAGAAAAATGCAGCAAAGCATTCACAATGAAATGCAATAAAATGCATAATGAATAAAGTCCAGTTGCCACTGTCACCATAATTATCACAGCAGTGTTTAGCTGTCTTGCAGAGTATTTATTTTTCCCATCAGTCTTAATTATTTTCATTGTAACAACACATTTACCCAAGAAACTAATTTGCATGGAAGACCAAATTTCTGATTGAATTATTGATTGGCTGGAAATATTATATAAATCCCAGTGTGATCACAGGAGAAAGGAGCACTTTTTAATTGTATGGTGGTATGTGCATGTGTGGTTGATAAATCCTAGTCTGATTTCACTGAATTTTAATGATGTTGTGACTTTTTTTTTCTTCTACATTTGAGAAAAACGTCAAGACACACCTGAGCTCACTTAGAGGCACAATGGCGAGAACCACTGCTTCACTCTGCCTCAAGAGATTTCAGTGCGTTGAATAAAGCGAATCTCTGAGTGAATGCAATGACTCATCACCGGGGTCATTTGCCTTTCACTGCAAATGAGTGTGGGTGTCTGACTAACTTGCAGTTATAAGCTGGATATTGTTTTTTAATCATTGAAGAGAAAGAGAAAGGGTGAGAAAGACAGACCTAGTGTTTGTGTGTATAGTACGTATGAAGAGTGCGAGAGCCTGAGTGTGTGTGTGGTTGTGTATCACCGAGAGACACACATACTGAGGGCCACATTTGGAGTCTTTGAGACGCATTGTGCGCCTGGATCCACATGTGTTATTTCAAATAATTTCAAACAGGCGCTTTGGCCTGGAAGTGCAGTTTCCTGTCATCTGACAGAGAAACCCTCTGTGTGTCAGCAGTGAAGTACGCCTCTCTCCGACATTCATTTGAGGGAGGAACGTGCAAAAAGTGGGAAGAGATATGATAAATGTGGTTGGTTGCGCACTCTGCCTGATTTCTTACACTTTGTGAAGGCTGGTTTTAAGTGGAAAATGTTTCATCTCTACAAAGCAGTTGCAAGTTTTTGCAGGTTTTTAAAATTAAAGGCCATGGTTGGCAGGAGAAAATTTAATTAAGCTCCATCTGCAGAAATCCAGCCCACATATAGCTACTATAATATCCATGGAAACACTTCATTTGAAGAGGTGTGCAAAAGACTGCCATTACACTATTATGAAAACTGACATGATCTTAAACTTCAAGATTATCATTAACTGGCATTTAATCAATAATGTCAAAGGTTGTGAAATCCCCAAAAGCTCTATCAGACGCTTTAAGCTGTTAGTAGTGTTAGTACATTGACAGTGTAATATCACTATTGGTTTTGATATTTTTATGCCTTAAATAAGTACACAAGAAGCTAAAGTAAACAGATAAACCCACACAGAAAACACAAATAATTCAAATAATAAATAGATAAATACAATAAAATACTTTTTTTATATACCCATTAAGTCCCTTATCACAGGCTGCAACCTCTCAGCAAAGGTCAAGTTGTCATGACAAAGATATCGAATTTGCATTGAAAGTGACAGTATTCACAAAATGAAACAGGAACAGTAAAATACATTCCAGTTCTACAGTGACAATGTTATGCCAGATGTATGCACAAATAGAAAAGGCCTTGAACAAAGTTGCCAGTTCTGTTAACATGCAACTACTAGAATAAATATGTTATTTAACACTGACAATGTGATATATTCTTTTGGCTGTTTTTGTGATTATTGGCGGTACTAGAAGTGGAGCTAGCTAGCAAGTAAGCTAGCTGGCTAGCTAGAAATGCTAATAAAACATAGTTAAGCCATTTAAAGGCATTAAAGTGGATTAATGCACTGCTGATGTTGCATTTTACAATGAAACCCTAGTCAACAAAAAATGTATAACACATTTTAAAAAAGAAGATTTGAACACTCACACATCAGAGATAACTGAAAGTTTCCACTTGCAAAGTTACAAATACCACATCAGAGGGTCGTTCAGATGGACTCTTTGGTACACAAACTGCTACATCCTGTATCCTACAGTAACTCACACCAGTCCAAGAAAATCTACCATCTTCAGCTCTGCTTGAACAGCTAGAAGAGCAGCCTTTTCCGAATATCTCACTTTACCAGAGATATTCAGTAAGTCAGCGAAGGGACGAGGTCGGGGTCAATTGAAGGCTCAACAAAAAATCAGCTTTTCCCATTTTCGACAGCAAGTCAACATTGTTGTTTTTTTGAGAATCAGCATGAATGCCCCCTAACCTAAAATTCAACCATGAACCCCCTTAAAGTGGTTATAACTGTAACAATGACAATGATTGGGGAGTCAGATCAGTAAACTCTTTTATGTGTCGTTTTAGAGGACATGGACAAATGACGAATTTTGACATGTGGGTGTTTTCAGTTATTCCGGGTTGATTTGACCTCTTCTCAGGTTAAACTTGGGGTTAGCTTTGCAGGGAAAAGAGTAGCTAAGAGGGAGGAGTAATATAGGGCTCCAGAAGTAACAGTCTGGTAAGATTTAGAGCACTTTGGAGGCTTGGACGGGCTTAAAACTCTCCCAGTTGAATCATCAGTAGAAAACAGGAGCTGAAAAAGTCAAAGTTTTAACTTGTGTACATGAAAAACATTGCAAAAAGGCATTTTAGGAAAAAACATCCATTCACTGACCTTCAAATTCAGTTTTGCGCACTGCTAACATTGAACTAATGCTAAATGTTATGGTTTGTAAAAACCTGATAAAACTTAACTTAAACCAGTTTAAATCAATTAACTTTCCAATTCTGGTACAATTTGGGATGAATTTAACAACTATGGGGAAATATTTTGTTCCCAGTGTAAGTTTGTGCCTCTGACTTGCTTATTCTCCAGACTAATGGTGGCTGAGACTCACATGCATGGTAATATTTAGAGCGATCAGTCACACACTGCACTGGTGGAAAAAAATGGATCTCTCAGAAATGCAGATGAAATAATACAAAACTGATACCGATAACATACAAAAAAAAGAAGATTTTGTAAAAAATGACTTTGACATTTACAGTGGCAAAGAAAACGAATGGAACTCCTCCCACTTTGCTATTTGTATAAAATTACTGTTCCCTAACAGGTGCAACAAAACTCGGAGGAGAGTGATGCAGAGGTGAATCTTTACACGCCCACACAGTCCTGAAGGAGGAGGTCTAATCTGGCAAAACAAGTGAGGGGGGTCTAAGGTGTTCTCGTCACCGGGTGGAGAATCTCCCCTTTGGTGACAAACTTCATAACAGCAAAGACGACAGAGCAACAGGACGCTGCAAACTGAACGAGGGGGGGGTTTACAGGGCGATTGAAGGGAACAGGTGTGAAAGGCTGCCGGGAAACAAATGAATGTCTGCATATTCCCTAACCACCCTAAAGAGGTGGAGTCACCCACCCACTCATTGTGCGGTGTTTCCTGGAAGTTGCGGTAAAGGGTAATGAGCATACACTCATGCACTGTGTAATACCAGTAGGTTTGGGACTTAACCCTGTCTCCATGGCAATTGTTGCAATGATGACAAATTTGCAGTTTCAATAAACAAAATGACAAAAAATTCTGGAGCCTTAACTGACGTCTCTTTGTTGTGTGTTTTGATGATACAGTCATTGCATGTGTAACACAAAAGGGACACATTAACACAGGGGGATATTTTAAACTGTGTGCTTTGCAGACCGAATAAAACCAAATTGGTTTGTCAGAGTTTGCATTTGCAGTCTGCCAGTTCAGACTGTAAGTCAGCAAAGTACTTCAGTAGACCCTGCAAATCGTGAAATGTTTATTTGCAAGGCTACCTGCACCATACAGCTCATTCTCCTGAGGATGAGTCATCCACAGGCTACATACAGTACATTTGAGGTGGGCTTTGGATCAGCTCCTGGAGGAGAATGTAGAGGGGCAAAGAACACTGCTGAGCCATCACAGCTGTACTGATTTTTTGTCACACTGTTTCACAACAGGAGACATTACCTGGTAAAGAAAACTATAAATCTTACCATCCCCCACTATAGCCACTGCACAAGGTCCTGACAACAGTCAGCTGTGTATTGATAAAAGGGAGCCAGGTATTTGCTGTCACATTGTCTTTTCACTAAATTTGTTTGCTGAGTAAAATGTAGGAGGAGATTATAAAACATTTCTGAAAACTGGGTGAAAAAAAGGCTGACAAACTAGCACGTGACTAAATATTTGTGTTATTAGATACATTTCTGTATCAGTTCAGCTGTTGTTGCAAAATAATACATTCTGACGGAGAATAAAAAAACAAACATTGTATGCATTCTAGTTATCACTGATGTGTCTTCCTTGTCCTTGAGGATGGGATGTGATGCTGTTACATCAGATTTTCACAGCCTAATTTTTCCACAGTCCAAATAAAGGCCAAACAAAAAGCAACTTCTTTTCTTTTCACAGACACGAATGTGCACTTTTAAAAATAACTTGTTTATGTTAAAAATAATGTAAGTAATCTAAAAGTTCTTAAATAAAATCTGCCCCTTAACTTGAGAAAATGCACACACACGTGTTGATTAATCTGTTCTTTATAAAATGTCATAAAATTGTAAAACTGCCAATGAAACCACCTCGAGATCTCACAAAAAGCCCAAGATGACTTATCAAATGTCTAGTTTTGTTCAAAAGGAAAAAAAAACTGAGAAAAGCACCAAATGCTCACAGTGGAGTAGCAAGAATCACGTTAAACAACTTAAACGAACCAAAACAAATCTTTCTAGTCGACTGACTACAGGTTTCAGCACATCTCTGTAAAGGTGTAAGCTGTCAAGGCTTACCTTATCCAGAATCACTACGTCTTTTGCCTTTTGAGTTGAAGTATCTCCCCAAATGTGCTCCAATTTTCTGGACAATGTACAGCTTATTTTTATTTTATTCTTATATGTCTATTCCTTTGCTTCCCACTGTTGGATGTACTGAACACAAATGTACGTGGTGTAAACAACAATCTTCTTGGCCCTGCTTTACATGCCAAATTCAGGGTGCATCCCAGGAATTTCCATAACCCCCATTTAAATATTTGCATTTAGCATCACGGGACGGGACAATGAGCAAAAGCAACTCTTTTGTGCCTCGCTTACAATGCTATATTTTAGACTGAAAATGAAAATACCTTAAATTTTCTCCTACGTAACAGGTCACAGTATTCCACATACATCCACAAATGCATGTGTCTCCTAAAAAAGAAATGCTGAGAAGCACCAAATAATAAGTTTCAAGGAGGCTGATCTTGATTTGAATCTGAAATATGAATCTCAATTCTTCTGCATGTTCACATTAACATGAGACACAGTAAGATGTTAATCTGTTTTCAGGTGACATATACATATAATTGCAGGCTAACAGAGGTAAAAAAAAAAAAAAAAAAAAAAAAAAGACAACAAGCGACACTATTAGTGGGAAAAGGACAGACTGTGGTGGTCAGCGCTCCTTGAGTTATTCCACTGTGACATATTGCTTTAAGATATCAGGTCATCTAATTAGACAGGGGATGAAAAGTTCACAGCTGTGACGTGCTGCCTTGTGGGAGTCAGGAACATTGTAGGAGGGATCATATTCTTATATTTGTATGTGGTAGTCGGTGTCTCTCTTCCTGTCCATGCACAAACATGAAGGCTCTTTTCAAACACCAGATTTACCTAAATATTTTCTCTATTTCATTTAGACCAACACACTCAAAGTTTCTTGAATCAGAAGTATAATAAAGAATCATAATGAATTGCATCAGTGCTTTGCTTGTTTGTTTGTTTGTGTGTGTGTTAGTGTGATGGTATCTGGGGGTGTGGCAGGTTAAATGTTTCAAAAGCAAACCCTGACGTTTCATCTACAAGTACAAACCTAAGCAGTCTGTTGTCTAGGTTTATAACTACTCATCTGTGACTGTGCGTGATGGTTTCTATCCCTTTAATGAAGAACAGAAAATAAAACAATAAAATCAAAATTCACTTGCTCGCTCCAGTGACTTGGCGATGAAAGTAAGACAGTTACATGTTGTAACATAATGACAATCAATTAAAAGTGCTCTGACTTGAGGGCGAAATGCCATTAAAGTCCATGTGATCTTTGTTTAATACAAAAATAGAGTTAACAAATTTGTGACGCATTTGCACAGAGGTGTTTTTTACTAACAAATCACAACACATAACATGTAATGTCTCTCAGGGAGGTAAGATAAAACAATGGGTCCGACATGATCTGAGATTCTACCTGCAGTTGCTAAGCAACACCCACCTCCAACCTCTCAATCTGTCCCATTGGTCAGCAGGAAAAACGCACAAGGCGCCCCATTGGCTAAGAGAAAGTTAATAAACTTTAGCCAAGACCTGCCTCCCTGTGTGCGCACACACTCCCCCCCTCCCTTTCTGTCTCTCTCTCTCACACACACACACAATGAAGAGATTCTTGTGAATGAGAGCATGAGAGGGTGTCAGTGCTTGCGCAGTACAGTGCTGATATATGCATTGAGCTCCTGAGCTAAAAATAAAGATCACACTGAATGCTGTGCCACTGAAAGTTGCAAGACTGAATTCAAAGTGACAAGTCTAGTTCTCTCCAGACAGAGCAATGAGGTCCCACCCTCATCATAGATCCAGGAGGTATTTTTTGACATTCGTTTTTAGTATAAAATTCTAATAAAAGCTTTTTCCCAGCAGTCCTTCACATCGACCAGGCTAAAAATGCAACATAGGAAAGCCTAAAATATCTTTGAAATACAATTCAAGTGATTCCCAACGTACCCTCACAGCCCTATCAGATGAGCTCAAGTACCCCTTCATCCACAATAGTCCTGTTCTTTTGAATGCATGTTAAACTGGATATTTAACATGTGTTTATTATAACAAAGTGGATATTACAATATTTGAACGGTTCAGACATTATCTTTAGCTAATTTGATCCATTACTCTTAGCTAAAGTAATGGATAAATGGCTAATTAAGCTAATGTTATTCATTACTGTTAACTAAACTATTTCGACCGCTTATCCATTACCTTAGCTAAAAGTAATGAATAAAATTAGCAATCCTATCAATCACTGTAGTCGAGGTTCACCTTTTTTCCATAAAGGCATATGAACCGGTTGCTTTATCGATAGGAATACGACAACAAAATTCTCTTTGTGAGTTGTGCTGTGAGTCACTCCTAGGTCAGTTCAATTATTCTTGTCATTGTATTTTTCACCTTCACCGAGTCCTACGTCCCTTATTTATCGTTAGAACATCTTGTTACCCAAACTTAATTGAAAACCACATTCAGACTCAACATCAGTAGCACAAAAAAGCAGATATAACATTTTGGAAAGGGATTTATTTATCGAACAGCGCACAAATTCTGTTACAAGCAGTTTTATTATGAAATATCTACAACTCTTAACTGTACAAGAGAAACAATAGAATAAAAAATACAACAGCAGTTTCAGTTTTTTGTTTTCATGCAGCCATACTTCAAATTTGAGGTCATGTATAGTCCCCCTCTGATATTAGCTGCCGTGGACAATGTGATCACCAACCAGATCGTTCATTGTTTTAGAGTATAGTGCAAAGTATATAATGTATGTAAAACACAGAATATCCACAGGACATATTGTTTGATTTCTTATTGTTAATGTGTACATCATCAATCTAAAATCAGGCTTAGAAATGATAAAAATTGGTCCTTAAACTATGAAAAGAAAAATCTAAAAAGAGGGTCAATAAGAGTTTCACTGCAGTGTAAGGATAAGTCAAAGGACATAACGATATAATGCAACATACATTACATCCCAACGTACTACATTGGCATCTGTGTTGGAGAAACCTCCAGAACAGATCACTTATTTTTAGGTTTTGAGAAAATGAATACAGATGGAAAAGAGTGGAGAGTAAAAATGTTCAAAATGTTCATAAATGGCTAAACGGTCCGATTTGACCACGAAGTTGCTTCACATCCGTTTGGTCACTTGTTTTAACTTTTGGGTCGTTCTCTGGAAAATGGACTTGGATTTCTGAGGTTCAAGCTGGCTGAGATTTCCTTCAGAAATGCTCCTCACAACTCTGCGAGGCCTGTTCTCCTCTGAACCTGAGGACAGACACCAAACAAGGAATAGTATTCAAGAATGAACATAAATATACACATTTTGCTGAATGTCCAGTGTGTGTGTGCTCTTGGTCATGGCAGTCTGCGGTGTGAACTGTTATGACTGTATATGCAATTTGTCTTTAGTGTCTGGATGTCTTCTTCGACTGTGTATTTCTGTGTTGACACTTACCAGCAAAACGATGCACCCTGAGTGGTCTCCGGGCCACCGAGGGCTCTTTCTTTATACGCTTGGGTGCAGAGAGACCGTTTGTTAACTCTTCTCTGGTGCTGCTACAGTGAATAAAATGGAGGGGGAAAAATAGAAATTATTATCAAAACACGACATCGAAAGTTCCTCATCATCTATAACTGGAGATCCTCCTAATAACACTTAGAGGGCTATTAAATTAGTTATTTTGGTGACAGTTCTGCTCGGCTTTAGTCTGGTCCCAAATAATGACAAATATGTCACTTCCAGTATAAAATAACATGATTTACATTCATATAAGAGAAAAAGCCAGTGGCACATTACCGGTTTAATTTACGCTTTCCTTGTGCAGCAGACGTCATGTCCATGTAGGTCGGGTTGGCTCGTCTCACATCTTGTAAAGACAAGATCAGTTGTCTGCAGAGCAAAAGGTTCACGTTACCATGACATCACTGCGGTTTGGACTTCACATGGAAATAAGGAACAATTAATTTCGACTATGAACTAAACTCATCATCATTTTGTATGTGTTGTATTGGAAAAGCTTTGTGTATATAAATATGAAGTTTTGATATTTGATTCTTTGTTTTGATCCACCTGCATTCAGAAATTTGGATATGCAAATGTTGTCTCACATAAATTTGAAGCAGCATTTTCCTCCCCTAACGGCACCTCCAGGTATAAAATGAGTAAATCATTGTTTAAGGGTGTTCCTGTTTGTTTTTTCGGAATGCACGTTATGTAACAAGAACATGAATCTTGATTTCAGCATTTTTACATTAACTATCCTAAACTATAAGTTTAAAATGTTTAGCTCGGGCAAAGATGGATTTGGCATTAAGTTATATTAGACATCTTTTAACCCTGTATAATCTGTTTGTGGCTCAAAAGTCTCCCGCAGGTCCGTACTTGCTCATCAGAGGTTTAAATGAATAAGCACATAATTCAGGATGAGTTGAAACCAATGAGCTGCCCTATACTCAACCTCTGGCATTGCTTTAGAGTCAAAGATGAATCCAAAGTGAGCACACGTTGCACTGCAGAACAGAGACGACATTTTTGAGACTTACAATGCAACTGAATGAGTCCTATGTGCTGCTGGTGGCAACAAGTAACGGCTTGTTTGGAAAAACCTACCATAGGAAATCAACCCGGTGAAATTACTTTCACCTTTTATATAATTAACCGTAACCTGTAATTAAACTTCCTCATTGTTTTCCTCAGCCTGGTCTCTACTTTTGTTCCTGTTGCCGTTTTGTTTTCATTGCTTCCGAACACAACAGTTAAACTGTCAAAGTCACTTTAAACTTTTCTCTCTAGTGACCCTGTCTGCTACACTTTGCATGAACCCTGTCCAGGGAACTGCCTCATCCACCTTGCAGCTCCAAAAATCACTCAGTTGTACAGTTGCCAGAGGAAAACGTGCACCAATTTCTTGAAGATGTTGAGTTTTCCTCAGAATTTGGGTTCATCTTTTACACTGTCTGCACCATCTACAACAGTCTTCTTGCTGTCTAAATGCAACCATTTTAGTTTACCAGGTGCTAAGTGCTCTGATAAAATCTGCATTAGCCCCAATCTTTAGTATTTGAGGAAAAACAACTCCTCATGAAACAATATGTTTGTGGGGTAGCACAGATGTTTTTCAAGCAACTGGATTTGTTTGTGTTGCGAATTCAGTCATTGAGCGGATGCATTTTGACTTTGAGGTTGGTTAGGAACAAATTTATTCAACAAATAAACACTCAACGAGTTAATGCGAAACCTCTTCTGCTGGGAGCGTCATTCACTATCACATAAGTCTTTCTGCTGCTATAGCTTGAAATATTTCTTATTTTGTTTGCTACTTCCAGTTGAAGACACCATGACGCTGCTCAGCTCAGCTGGTTTAAGCCTCTTGGCCCAATGTTCCAGTCTGAAAACTTGCTGCTGGTGAGAATACTGTTTGCACTCTAGTCTCTGTCTTGTTTTGAATAAGGTTTGGGGGATTTACCATTGTACCATCCAGACTGAGCGTCTTTTACACAGAATTCTTCACTTGCTTTGAAACTTTCTGTTGGCATCCAGAGGGAAGTGTTTTAAGAACGTTTTTTAAACATTTTACAATTCGAGAGATGCCTATTGCTTCCATCTGAACCAGTTTTTAAAAATACAATAGATTTTTCTTAATGCAATTCTTAACATCCTGCTTAAAAATGTGATAACTTGTGCTCTCGGGGAGAAATGTTTAATTCAAAATGTGTGGCACAAAAACTGTCCAGGTTTAAAAGGCATGAATATTGAACCAACGTGGAATAATTTTGCTTGTGTTAGACAGTTAGGCATTTTACCAAGATTGGAATTGAGTGTTTTCCCTCAGTACCAATAGTTATTTGGAAACATTACGAAAAATAAGTGGGGATTGTCACTCACGTTTGAAACTCTATTAAGAAAGTTAATGACATTCATAATTTGTGTTTGCTATTCTTATTAAAAGCTTTAAAACAACTAATTCTAAGATTCCTGTTGAAAAAGTAAATTCTGATTCAACCCTTATTCTTCTTGACAGTAATAATAGAAGATAATAAGACAGATAATATTATTTAGTGAAACGTATTAGTCTCTGCCAACGCACACGGCAAATTACAAAATATTAAGAGTTTTTGAAGACATTTTGTAAACAGTTATATGCTGCTTTTTAAGTTTAAAAAAATGTCTTGATAAGAATTTGAGTGATTAAAAACATCTTCTGCTCAACTCTTGGCTACTGATTGGCCATTTGCTAGCTTTTCAAGACATTAACAATATTAGATCAACTCAATGTTTGATGCATGAGACCTCCGGGTGATTGTGACTTGTGAGTGCAGCCCAGACAGAAGGATAAGAAGCACATGGAAAATGGAGAAACACAAATGCACGTGTGTGCTACATCAGATAGAAATTCATGTTTGGAAAACAGGCTCTGACTTTCATGATTAATGGCGTATGTCCAGTAGAAAATATATGCTAATATTGCTCACTGGTATAGTTCTGCTTTAACACCAAACACGTCCTCGCTAACTCTCCATTGCATGTTGAGATCAACTGACTGGGCGAACAGGAGGCAAGAAAGTGAGACAAATGGTTCTGAAACATTGTGGCAGCTGTTGCAAATGTTCCCTCTGAACTTGACTTATAAAAATATATGTCTAGTTAGATTGGGATGTCATATCACTTTTGTTTTCTGCTGTGACAGCAGTATTTTCTTTGGTGTTTCCCAGAGTGTGCCAGTTCCCATGAAGAGGAGTTCTTCCCATAGTTTCTTACAATATTCCACGTTTATGTGAAGAGAAGTGTACACTGTTGTGGCAATACATTTTGGAGGGACCACAGGAATGCAGTAGGAAGTATGTGGGTGTATCGATGCATTTGTTTACGACTTCAACGTGTTAAAAGGCTGCACCATATGGACTGCCAAGAGAACCATATACTGTATGTGTAGTAAAGAAAACTCTAATCCACATAACAAGCCAGCATGAAAATCTACTTGAAACCAAGTGTCAGAAAGGAGAAAATATCTTGTTGGATGAGCAGAAAGTCATGGGTCAAAGAATGCAGTTTTTTGATAATGTTCCCCATTGGTCGAAATATTCAGTGCAGATTGTACTTTTTGCAAAGACCAGCGCAAGATCTCTATGCCTGAATGTTTGAGAATGGAATCTCTGTTGATTTGTGAACACGGGTATTGTCGTGTTATTTTACATGCAAAGTTTTGAGTTTTAAAACATCAAAAGGTGCTGAAAAATATCTTGTAAATGCACTGAAATCATAGAGAATGACTATAACAAACTGGGTCTTGCACTTAACTTCTAACATCTTAAAACAAAATGAAAAGTTAAGACATGAATATTTTCTCACTTTTTAGTAGGAATCTGGTTCCCCTCGTTGGCCTTGGGAGGTTCGAGTAGTTGGCTGGGACCTGAGAAGTCTGTGGACTTTAAAGCTTGACCCGGACTTCCACTGCTTATTATGATGGTTGCATTACTTGCAGTTTGATCATCATTGTCCAGAATTTCAAAGGTCATGTTGGGATCCACGGCGCTGGAGGAGCTCACCGGCAGGACCTGACTAGTTTTTTGAGCAGGTTCTGGTGTGCACTGGAGTGGGAACACGCCCTCCTCGAACATTTGGCCTGTGGTGACGTTCTGGGGGATTTGCGGCTGCGGCAGTGACGCAGACAGATTTCGCCTGATGGGCATTCGGGGAGGTGGTTCCTGTTTCATATCTGTGTTTCCTCTACCTAAAAAAAACAAACAAACAATCACTAACAGTTAATGTGGGTTGTAAATTAAGTTGAATACATTTTTATTGCTTTATTAGTTTCATTTCATTAAAACCTAATTGACAATGCACAAACAACTATGAAGGGTGAACACACTCAAAAAGACAGTTTTAACCATAACCCCCCCCAAGAAAGCTGAGTTAAGGGCCCTGAAAACACATTTTCTCAATCCACTTGAGTGATGTGGTCCTACATGACATGAAGGTAAGAACAGTTTTGGTTATTTCAAATGTGAGACTTCTGTGTGCGGCTTTTTCTATGTTATTCTCACTGGTTTGAAGTGGGCGGTACTCAGTGGGGAAAAAGGTGATGTCACATACTTTTATGCACCAATCAGGTTTCAGCAATATTTCAATCGGATGACAGTTGTGGGTTGGTATTTTATGTCTGTCACGCTGATACAAAACACACCCACACATTCCTATTGAAGCAGTTTCATTGAGTTTTCTACTAATAAAAACTGTTAAAAAATACTCTAGGATGTCTTAAAAATGTTACCTTTGATTGCTGCTTATTTTGTGATGAATATTTCATTTAATTGAGAAATACTTACGATTTGAGATAGATAAATGAAAAACTATGAATTATAAGGTTCCTTATCAAAAAACTAATAATTGAAGTGCAATTGGACAGATAACTCACAGCAAAGTGAAAGGGGAATGTCCCTGTTTTCACTTTCTTTCATAAACTATTGCTGTCTGTCTGCAAACTAATGTGTATCCAGTGTTTATGGATGTAAATGTTGCTAGTCAAAAACTCACATGACGTAGGACGTGGTAGGGCAACATGTCGCCGTGTTACTTTGTGACTGAAATGTTTGCTAATAGAATGAACATCATCTACGCAACTGACATGGTTTCAGTCCAAAGAGATACTGTTATCTTTAGAACAGAATGTCACCCATCAGGATGTTTGCAGGAAGACCGAAGGCCCACATGTGGAAACACACAGAAAGATTGTGTCACCTCACTGACTCGATAGTCACTTAACAACTGAATGTACCTTTGACAATCACCATGTTTGCTGACTGTTTTGCTAAGACCTTTTCATCAGTTGTCAGCCTTTGGCCTACCTCACTTTTAGTCCTTAAGAAACATTTAAGAACATGTCATAAATGTTACATACTTTCAAGCCTTGTGTGCAGATGCCAGCATCAGTAACAGGCCATCTTTGAAATGCATGTATCAATGCATTGTTTACAACTAAGGGCTTTTGAAAGTGAAAGCAAATCAAACCACTTTAAAAAGAAAGCAGGCCAACAGTAAACACACCCCTCACCATCCCACCATGATGCCATCCCACATACTCAATCAGTAATCAGTAATAAGCGCTGAAGTGCGAGCCTTAGGCTAAACAGTGCAATTTAAAAAATGTCACAACAGAGAAATTAGATGGATCGTTCCCTTAAGTTACATCAAAGTTTGATCAGTAGTGTTGGAGATATTATGCATGGCACAAGACAATTAAACATTATAGTGCCCTCCTTGCACATATAAACTTTAAAATGCTGGAATGGAGCTGTGACATGCATTATTACCCTAAAAAGCACCAGGTTTTATAAATAGACCCAAACTCGAGGACTTTACCTGTTAACAGCCTGGAAATGTCTATTTTAATTAAGCAAAAAATGGTGCTCAAATACACAACTATGAACATTGAAAGGAGAAAATGTAGGTGCTGCTGCAGGTACAGGAATCGCAACCAATTTAAATATTTTAAAACTTTGTAAATCATAGGATACTTAGTTTGTTGCTCCAACAACGTTAAAATGTAGCATCCCTCTTAGTAACAGGGAACAATAAAATATGCAGAGCATTTTTCAGTGTGCTAATATTAGGTAGCAGTTCGGCAACAACCAACTGCATTACAGGACCTCAGCAAATATCTTTTAGTTTGAGTTTCTCTTTTTTTATTTAAACATATATATGTTTCTCCGTTACTGCTTTGTAACAACAGGCAGCCGGTAAAATGTACACATAGCTAACCAAATATTCAATGTTTGATTGTATTTCATTGGGGCGTGTAACAGTGGTTGTAAATTTGATTATTTTGTGAAAGAAATGGGACAGTGACTGGAAAAACATGCATATATTTTGCACAGTTAAATGCTTGAATTAAGATTATATTACCACATTGTTTAGCTTCATTCAAAAGCAACAGCAACAAAAACGTACACAGGTTTTATAGAAGAATGAGGTTAAATCCCTGTGTCTGCATCACATTATGAACACCATTACACTCATGGCATTTCCTGCAGAGGTGTGGTGGGGGTTAGGGAGGCAAAAAAAAGGACAAATGCCAGCACATAAAGGAAGTGAGAACACTAAATGCAAAGGTGAATGACTGATTTATACATTACCCTAAATATCAAAATGCAATATTTAGCAAATGTGAGTCAGACCTCAGACAGCAGTGAGGAGTGAGGAGATGATGATAAATAGCCCTTTTCTGTGGCAGAGGAGTTGTCCCTAGCAATAAATGGCAGCAGAGTTCCTTCAATCACATATTTTTGGCTTGTAGGGGATTAATACATGCATGAGTTGCTATTTCTGGTGGAGGCTGCACTGAATTAGGGTCGCCTGGTTGCTGCTGTCTGTTTTTTATAGTGCGCCTTTTCTGGTTGGTGGAGCAGGGGAGTTTACGTCTGTTGACGTTTTTTCCTTCCCTGCTGTGGATCTGCATTTTCATGAATGAAGCTCAAGAGGGATTGGGAGGGTTAGATGCTAGACAGACAGAGAAAAACAGTTGAGGGTAGGAGGGAAAGAAAGGTATAATGAAGGAAAAAGCTAGACTAACAGACGTTTGAAGCAAAAGGGACAGCAAAATCTAGGGAGGAAAAAATAGATGAGAGAAATGAGGAGTAGAAGATCGAATGGGAATATAAAAAGAACAAGATAAAAGGGTCAGTGGGAGGTAGCTGAATGAAAACTCATGAAGCTATTAATAAATGCATGTGTGGACATGCAGAAATGTTCCTTCAAAGTGATCACTTCTGTGTCATCTGCTATTATTAAGCGGTCCACAAAGTGTTAATGCTCTTTCAAAACCCCAACCCTCTCTAAAACCAGCGAATTTTGATTGGCTTTGCAAGCTGCAGGGTGGAGCCATTTCTCATAACATGCTGCAGTGACTACCATTAACAGCTGAGGAAGCAGTAAGGGACTGACAAACAGCGTCAAGATAAGATCAGAGCAGTTTGTCTGAATGCTAAATAAAAGCCTTATTTATTAAAACATCTGTGCCATTTCAACTCTGTATTATTTAGAATGAGTCAATAATTGATCAGTCATTAAGCAAAGCTGATAATGCTGCAAAACATGTATAAAGCTGCACCTACTGTATGTATATGTCAGCATATATACTACATGCATGTATGAGTGGTAGCTCTAGACTGAAATTAAAATAGACAGGGTGGTTTTCAAGGATGCAAGTGTGAGTCACTGAATGCATAATTGAGGAGGATGCACAGTTATGATTTTATTAGAGAGATGAAAATGTGGCTAGATGATCAAAATAATGGAAAAATGGTGACGTAAAGACAGTTATGAACTGAAATGACATTGAACACACTATATGGTAATTCACTATTAAACTATTGTTAAGCCTCTAAAAGGCTTGTATGTATGATGCGTTAAAATGGAATGCATGCCTATACAATTAATTATTTCACAAAGTGCTGCTGCAAGCTTTATACAGATATTATTGAAATAATGTTAACATAAATGCTTTTGTGTCGGGCACATTTTATCCACTATTGCTGAAGGTACATTGTAATAGTTACTTTATTGATCTAAAAGTCCTAGTTTAAGGAAGGCTGCAGACTGCAACACTAGGTTTGTTTTATTTATTAGTGTTTTCTCAAATACAAAAGCCACTAAAAGTTTCATTGTGGATGTGTCAAATGCTGTTTTTTTTGTTGTCAAAATATAAAACCTCACCGTTGTAATACAGTTTGAGCGAGTGCAGGTGTTGACACTAAAATTATGAGAAAACAACAATAAATGACAAACTGAAAAACAAGAGTACAACTGGCCTGTAATATATAAAGGGTCAGGCGGACAGACTACACAGAAAAACTTTCAAAACTGAATGAATTTAGTTCACTGATAAGTTGCGGGGAAATTTAATAGCAGTGGTTACAAACTCCCTGGTGCGATAATGTTTCATTTCCATTCGAGGAACGCTGGTCATCTGGCAGGAGTATTTTCTTCAAAAGTTACATTTCCCACAATATGTTTCAAGGAAATGTAGACCACCTGCAGTAAATATCATTACAGCCAATTTGAAGTGCAATATTTCACAAAGGTTTTTGTGTTACATTTCCCCAAAGATTCCCTGCGTACAGTTTTCCCTCTATAAAAGTGGATGAGAGTATTCACATCATTTCATTATTCAAGTTTTGGGCAGGACGGAACGACTGCAGCACAACTATAAATCACATTATATTACATGTCAGACTTTTAGAGTGTATTTTATTACTCTGAACAAGTCTTTTTAGTTAAACCGCTAAAAACAAAAAGCAAAAATGAAAATGCAGGCTTATGCAAAACACAAATGGCACATTAAAAACAACTCTATGTGTGTTCTGCTTCAATAAAACGTAGCATCATCTCTTAAAGTGTGTTTGGGCAAGGGTGATGGATTGAGTGAAAGGTGACAAGTAGAGAGCAAATAAGTGAATGATTGAGGGGGAGGGGGAGGATTAACAGGTAGGCAGGGGTTTTAGATTAATGACTACAGTATGTTAGCAAGACGGGGCAGAGAGGAGAGTAGATTTACCTATTGGTGATGAAGCAGCGTTGCACAACGAGGATTTTTTTGTTCGCCCCACCGCACCTGAGAATTAAAAAATATTTAAGGAGAAGCAACATCAACACATCACAATTAAAAACAACACACAAAGCTTGAAAAGGAAAACCACATACAGGTATGCAGGGGAATGCATGTATGTTACATTATCACTAAATGTTTGAAAAATGCTGGGTTATGTTCTGTTGCTTTTGCTTACTGGATTGGAATTTCAAAGTTAGTCAAGCGTGAACATTTGAATAAAACGTGGCTTTCTGACATGAAAATGTGAAAAATTGACACGGTAAAACATTTTCCAACACTTAAAAAGGAGCTGTGATTCAAGGAGTTCTCAATGCGCCGACAGTACAGACATCCAACCAGCTAAATGAATTGTGATTCTGTTGTTTCTTCAGAAAAAGTCAATCAATGTGGCAGAGACGGGAAGTCAGCAGAAACAGTTGGCAGTGGAACTTTTCATTCACGACTTTACATACTTGTGTAAAGTGTTTTAGGTCTTATACAAACACTGTATAATTTTTTTTTTTACTTTAAACTACTATCTACAGAAATGCTATATTCAGGGGTTTTATCAACAAAAAACTAACTAACTAACTAGCAAAAAAACAGAAAACAAACAAAAAAAACACTTTCAAAGTACTACTTAATGTAATACAGTTTGAAACAAGCCAGCAGCGGAACAGGGACAGGTGCAGTGTTAAAGGTCTCACAAATGATAAGAAACCATCATAGTAATTGAGTACTGTTGGCCAGCTTTGGTTCATGCTCCACTGTCTGTCATGGCTTATATGTCACGAGGGCCCGGCGCTGCTAGGTCATGCAGAGATGACAGTTAAAAATGAACTGGGCAATCTCATGGGTCCCACAATGCACAGAAAACAACATGAAAAACATGTTGTTTACATTTGATTGACATTTTTGTAGACCTGGCCTTGTCTAGGTCTAAAAGTGTATATTGAAAGGTGAAATGTTGGCTGTGATTATGATTTAAACAAGAGGTGGTCATTTGTAAAAAAAAAAAATGGTTTAAGTGGTAGGCATGAACAAATGCGCACCTACACCCCCCCCTCCCCCTTTTAAAATGAGAAAATAATGTACTCAAATTTAAGAAAAAAATTGTAGATTTGCCAAGTTGCAGTGGCAAATCCCCCCCCAAAAATAGAGGCTATTTTAAAAACATTAGTTAGCTAGATAGCTAATGTTTTAGATGGGTGAATGGCCGAGGGTCATTTTCTCGCTTACTGGTTTGACATAGATTCATTCACTGCGAAGCCTCGTTTTCTCTTTCATACATTCTCGGAGGGGGAGGGGTGAGATTGTTGCATGCACATGATAGTTAATTGAGGAGGACAAATCATGTAGGTGTAATTATTGGTGCAACTTGCCTTTTTCTCCGTTTCTCAATTAATTTACTTTGGAGCTGTGGTGTATCAGCTCAGTTGCATTTAATAAACATTTGGAGATGTCTTAATTATAGACAATCGCCCATTTAAGTTAAGGATTTTGTGGCCCTCTGGTCAGGTTTTCATGTATACATCAGGTTGGGTGGCACAAAATTCTTAGACTTGAAACAATTAGCCGATTAATTGATAGAGAGAAAATTTACCACAATTTCATTTTTGAATAGATTTATCAAGGAAAAATATTTGCAATACTTACTACTTACACAATACTTAACATTTGCCCTACTGCATGTTCCAAGCAATCACTAGTTTTGTTATTTAACCCAAATAAACCATCTAAACGTATTGTAAATACACAAAAGAAAAGAATAAACAGGATGTTGACAGTATGATGACTTACTGCAGGGGCTACTCTGGTGGTATAGCAGATGTGAGAAAGACAGGACAGGTGCCAAATCGCTGTGGAGCCCATTGCTTCTCGCCTCATTTGTCTCCTGTGATTTCTCTCCACTACCTTCACCTTTCAGCTGCTGCCCCACCGCTTCCTGGTCTGCCCAAACCACGCCTCTCTCTCTCAACACAAGGTGCTCAAGTTCATGGTTCTCCATCTCATCTGCTGCTGTGATCAGCCCAGCCCCACACAACGCAGAGTAGTGTCGACTATAAGCTGGCAACAAGATGTTCACCATTCTGAAATGCAATGGAAAAATAACACACATTTTTTCCAGGAATAAAACAGATTAGATTGAAGTAAAGTACAGCTTCTTCAGTAACTATTTAGTAATAGTTAAAAAAAATTGGTTCTAGCTATTGTCAACCTACTTCTGCATGCGCTTGTTCTCCTGATCTTGTAGTGCTGTGAGCTCCACCATCTGTTTTATGTGTTGTTTGAGATCATGTACCTGCAGCTCCAGCCTGTGGCAATGTAAGCCCTTCTCGAGCACCTGAACAAGGGGGAGAAGTGAGGTCAGAGAGCAGAAATGATGAGGCAATAGCCATTCTAACATAACAGCAAATCAAATTAGCACTCTAGTGGGTAGAATTAGAAGAAACAAAAAGTGGCCGGGGGTCAGGATACTAGACAGAAGATGCAAAGTTCTGTTTTCATCCATGTTTCATCAGAAAAGCTGTTTGCTCAGGGTAAGGAAGGGGAGAAAAAAAAAGAAAGAACTCTGACGTAAAGGAACTACGAAACAACAGCAGAGAGAACATTTGACCGGTGGGTGCGTCATAGTTCTGGGTCAGTTCCTGGAAGAAAGGATAAAGAAGAAAAAAATAACATGGGCATGGTTTTAGGTAACTGGCTGCTGTGTGAGGGATGAGTAAAGGGTATTGATTTATTCTCTTCAGTGATCCACGAGTGAGCTGGAGAAATAAAATGAGCACGGTTCTAATTACTGGGAGAACAGATGGGAAGAAAACAAAGACAGTCACGACACCAGTAGAGACACAGCCTACCTTCCAAAATAAACAAACAAAAAACACCAAGCAATGAGTTTTGAAGGATGTAACCCACATTGTAAAGTTTTTCTCTACATCTTATCATGCTCATTTGTCTTCTTGCTTTAACTGGAACTATTTCATCCTGTCTACTATTATCTATATAATTAAATATCTAGTTTTGCAAACTGTTTGCCTCTACAGTTCAATGTCCAAAGTCTGAATTGATGTACTCCATCACCGATGTCACTGCAAAGTCTTGTTGGAATGTGTATAAACACAGCAACAAACTATTTCAATTAGGCAAAATCACAAGATAACATGAAGTTGTTATAAAAAAATAAAACTTTTACTAAACCATTAAGCAATTCAAATTTAAAAAATGAAAATATAAAATAAAATGTACAAAATGTGTCTGTCATAACAATACAAATTTGCCAGTCAACCACTAAGCTGTTTTTCAGCACTAGTAAATGTGAAAGGATCAATAAGTTCTACTTACCTCTGAGGTCTGATCATTCGACTTCAGCAGCTTAATCTCATTCTCGACACGATGAAGCCAGCCATCATTGTCCAGGAAACGTGTTTCTGCCTCCATCAAACGTTTGCAAATGTGTTGCTGCTGGGTGCGTAAGCTGGCAATCTTCCGCTCGTGCTTACAAGTGGCCTATTGAGAGCAACAACAAAAAGCTAATTTAAGTAATATTATGAATTGTCCATAGCTTGTGTATTTGTGTATGTAATATTGCATACTATTAACTGTGCATGTGCTCTAAATAACAATATCTGTAAGCAGCAGTATGGTAACAAGGCTCCAGTCTAGTAATCTACGTTAATTTGAATCCTTTAGAATTGGATAAGAATTCATCGTTGGCGAGGTAAAACTCAAACAATATATTTTAAGATTGAGGTTTTAAAAAAAAATACACATTTTAAAATGCAGGCAGGAGAATTAGCATCATTCTCAGGAAAAGTTTTTCTACTGTTTAGTTTGTTTTGGATGACAGTGGACCAAAGTTTGGTACCAAAAAATCTGGAGAATTCACTGCTTTCACTTTAAATGGCGTTTACAGCTGGAACTAACAATGGGATTTAAATGGCAGAGAAGAGCCAGGAACCGGGGGAGCAGTGACCCTGTCCTGTAGTGGCGTAAATGAGAGGCTAAGACAACTATAGAGAACAGAGAAGTGAAATGATGACTCAGCAGCTGTTTTTCTGTGGGGATGATGGAATCTGTGGATAGCAGCGTAAGCATCAGCTACCTTCTGAGTCTTTTCTTTGGCACAGAAATATTGGACCTGCAGGTTGTCCTCCTCACTGTAGCGCTGGCGCAGTTCATTCTCCTTCAGTTGTCTCTCCAGAGCCAGCTGTTCTCTCCTGATTTGGGCCCGGCCCGAGAAGATTTGCTGCAGAGATTCTGACACCCTAGAGAGAGATGGAGTTGATGTTCAAATGTTACAAACTTTGCTTTATATGGGCTGCATTAGGACATTTGAACTTAACAAATGTGAATTAATGTCAAACCTTACTTTAAACAACTTTCTTTAAAACTACTGTAATGCTATTGTTTTGCTGGTACTGTCATAGAGGCATTCATGGTCATTGATGAGGCTGTGTTGCTTTGTCACAGCCCCAACAATGCTGCTTATGTTGCTAGTCCCCTGATTCACATACATGACGGGGACAGAATATTAGAAACACCTCTTAGTATAATGCAATCCAATAAAATCACCCACCATCACAGGGATTCAAGCCATGTGATTAGAAGCTGCTGTGCCACACGTACATTAGCAACAAATTTATTAGATTATATTAATTGCTGTGCCAAGAGCTCTTACAAACCACTTGTTCATGTATTTAACACATCCTACAAAAGGTCATATGATATTTAATAGTTTTATCAATATAACAGTTTACAGTAATACAACTTCTAATCATGATGTATAACAATTAATTTCATCAAATGTTTGCATGACTAATATTGTTATTTACCACAATTAATTGATGATGCTTTAATGCTCGAGTAATTTAGAAAGTCATAATTTAGAGCGTCCACAAGATGCCAATTCTGTTCAGACTGAGCCATAAAGATGTTCCTAGTTATATGGCTGTCTAGTTGAGTTAAAGCAGGAGGAGAGACAGGAGAGTCATGCAGGTAAATAAGACTTGGAGAGCTGTCGCTGAAATGTGACTGCACTCTTCAATGTAACTCCAGTGACGTAGGAGACGTCGTGGCCTTGCTAGACTGCTGAATTTTTAATAGTGTGAGAAGTGTGCAGCCTCTATTCAGAGCATCTCACTGTGCTAGTTGTGAATTCTGATGCCAGTGAATGAAATGTGTGGGAGTGAGACTCATTCAGCTTTTCCGTGTCCCCCGCCCCCAACTCAAATACCCCGACAGATGCCACTGCATGCCTTAAAAACAACTAGATGGGATGATTTATGTTAAAGACGAATATGTGTGTGTGTGTGTGTGTGTGTGTATATATATATCATTTGAATTAAAATAAAGGCACTCGACAGCTGTTCCTGTCAAAATCAAAATTCCACACACAAATTAAAAAAAGAAGCTATAGCAATTTTATCAAACACCATCATACTAGAGGTGCCTCTCTTAACTCTTATTTTTCCAAAACACAAACCTATGAAAACCAGCGGTTTGCAGACTTGATCCCTGGGCCTCAAAGAACATGTGGTTATTATATATATATATAGTCCCCGAGTGGCTGAGTACTGAGCCCTATAATGTTTTGGAATGTATTATTGTGTTTCAATTCAAGAAAAATACAATCTATGGATAGACATAGCTGTTATTTACATAATAACAAAAATATTTTAAATTTAAAACTAGAAAAATGCTTTATTAAGATTTACCTTTGTCTGAAAGTTCAAGTAATTACAGAAAGGAAGTTAATCAATATTTTACTTTCTAGTTGCTCTATGCAGGTCCACTGACTACAGGTCAGGTTAAGAGTGAATATGGAAAATATCTTTAAGAATACAAATATTGGTGTGTTGCAGAGCTCAAATTCTTACGTAGGTGCTAACCACCAGTGCCGCATGAGGTCACCGCTGAAGATGCACTGCTTTCCAGGAGGTTCAAATGCCCATGTCATGGGAGTAACACAAAGAAGTTGTTTAAAATGTAGTCTTGCATAGCCACACCTATCTCCACACTAGCGCCGTGCCATTGCTGGAGAAAGATCTGGCGGAACCCATTATTATTCTGGTATAGAGGAAAATTAAACACCCTGGCCTGTTTGTATTTCTTTAAACCAATCACAATCGTCCTGAGCGGCACGAAGACCAGGATGCAGCAACGGTGCAATTGCAAAAATGTGTTCATGGGGAACCATTTTTGGCATGTAGGTTGCTTGCTCAGGAGGTTATTGTTGTTTCCGGTAATTGCGGGGACTTTTAAAACGATAACATGCAGATAGCGGAAGGGAAGGAGAATTACGAATTAAATAATAGGCCAGTGGAAGGCTTATTCCCACACCCTACTTCCTGTGAGTCAGATTATTTAAAAAGTAAAAAATACCAGGCGTGCTGTGAGCTGAAGGTATGGGAACTGATCAAGGCTTTAATCAGAAAATTTGGCAACACTGGGTCATAAATTCTGACACTTAGTTTTCAGTCCACTGTAGGTAGGTCAGCTGTCAAAAACACCACCTCATTGTGTTGTGAGTGTGCGCATGGCAGCACAAACAAATAAATAGCAGCTGGCATTTTAAACTAATGATATCCACACCAACACTGTGTGTTACCGATCAAAGAACGTGGAAATGCTTTGGGTAAAAAAAAAAGAAAATATGTGGCTTTGCTTTTATTTTAGCAACACTTTGCTGGTGCCCCACACCTTGAAAGTGCTGCTCCTGGTTGAAAACTACATTTGAACTTTGGGATTTTGTTTATGTAAAAAGGATCCAAACACTAGCAACTGCACTATAATAGAAAACGATAGTGGGAACGAGTTGTTGCAAGTGAAGAAAGTCAAATATCTTTGGTTCTTGTTCATGAGTGAGGAGAGACATGACATTGACGGGTGGATTGGTATGTTATAGGAAGTAACAAAGGTGCTGCACCAGACTGTCATGAGCTCTGAGTACTGACATACATAGGGTGAAAATGAGCAGTTTTCTTCACAGGGAGCTTGGGCCTCTCAAGGGCTGGATGAGAGTTTAGACATCCACAAGGAGATTGTAGTAAAACTGCTGCTCCTTTACATTGAAAAGAGCCATAGAGGCGGGTTGGGTGCCTGATTAGGATGCGCCATGGATGTCTCCCTGCGGAGGTATTTCAGGCACATCCATCTGGGAGGAGACTGCGAAGCAGACCCAGAGCAGGCTGGAGGGATTATATATCCCATTTGGGTTGGGAATGCCTTGAGAACCCCCCAGAAGAGCTGGAGAAAGTGGCCAGGGAGAGGAGCTTCTACTAAAAGGCTACTTTGCATAGTCTGATAACAATGACCTAAACAAGTGTCAGAAGATAGGTCAATAGTTGAACAGCACCTACATAAAAGTGTAAATAAAAACTTCTGATACATGCATTTTGTAGTGTATCTTTTCTATATTGGGCTGGCTTCACCATACACATAAATAGATACAATTTAATATATCCATGTGTATATAGAATGGCACAATCAGTGCCTATACCTCATATTCTATGAAGTGATGTTCTTAATATAAACATTAAATCATGACTCAATATAATCTCAAAGTGGTGCAATATCTGCTGATCCCACTGAGAATCAACACCCCAGACTCCAGCTCTGCACATTTTCTAACAGCTTTTAGGAAATGTTTTGGTCTGTATGGTTGATTTACAAGAGCTCTCTCCAACCTGCCATGTAAGTGTTTGATGGCAGTGCCAGCATAAAAACTCACGTGTGTCTGCTGGATGCAAAAGTAAGCAATGATTAACTAATACGCTTGCTATAGGGACCCTGATGTGCTAACACCATGCCTATTTACACTTTACACTGCCTGATCCACTTCGTTATAAATTATTGTGGATCTAAAGCCACCAGAACCACATGCATCACCACTGTACAAGACATGGCAAATGCAGGCTACATGCTCTTTCTGCTTGCAATCAGTGTCTGTATTCCAGCTACAATGTTTACAATAAAAGGGTTTATGACACATAAAGAAACAACTACTGATGTGTCTCAGGTTACACTCTGAATCCCACTCATGTACATCCTTACCTTTTGAACTCTGCTTGTTTCTGGGAAGAGATCATGTTAAACTCTCCGTTCTTCTCATATTCTTTTAGTTTCTGCTTCAACTGTAGAATCTTTAGAAATGAATAAAAATATTGAAATAGTCATAAATGAAGCATTGATCATAGTGACTGTTTAAATTATAAAAACGTATGAGAAAAAAAATGATAATGTTTATCTGAATAAACTGAGCATGATAGTGTTGGTTATTTCATATTACCTCTTGCCGTTGCTTCTCACATATCACTGCATATTGGCCAATATGACTGTCCAGGCTTACAACATTACTCTTCAACTGATTGGTAAGAGTAGAGAGAAAGAAATACATGATTTAAAAGAAATACATGATTTAAAAGTAAGTATGGTCCAAGAACCACACGTTATATTATAACTAATCATTATAAAAAAACAATATGATAACTACAATACTAACCGAGGACTTAATCTCCTTGGCTCTGTTGGCATATTTAAGTGTGTTGTGGGTGTCATCGTAAGACTTGGATGAGGGGCTAACATTGGCAATCATAACCGTTCTGCAGTTGCCTCCCAAGGAGTCTTTAAGAAGCCGTGTCAGCTTGCTGTCCCTGTACGGTATATGGGTTTTCTTACTCTGAAACAAATGGGAAAAAAAGTAACATTAGCCCAAGGAATAAGACCATTTTGGATGTTCGGGTTCACTTAAGATGTGCACAAAAAACCAACTCAGTGAATATGAGAAACTCTTCGAGTTCCATTGAGGATACATAGAAAATACATGGAATGAAAGTTTGATAAGAACAAATTCTGAATTCTGAAATGCAATACTTCTGTCAAACATGACACAAATTAAAATTAAAGAAAAAAGTGTGTTATTGCTTAGGTATGCAGAAGAGCGCAAATGTGAGATGTGCCTTGATATTTGTTCTCCATTTGGACAAGTGCCACAAGAGAAGCTTAGTCAGATTACACTGTTTGGTGGGGACCAATAAACCTAACGAGAAACTAAATTCAGTATGGAGAGTTCATTTTAGAGTTAGAAAAGGAACAGCCATCCACAGCACTGGACTTTCTGCAGCTGGTTTGTGAACACAGCTCAGTCTGTAATAATGGCATTAGAAAAACTACAGCTGCTTAGGTGAGTCACATTCTCGTGGGCATTGGGATTGCAGAAAGTCACATTAAAGTTAAGCAACAAAATTTTGTAAAATGATCTCTTTTGGGGTCCGCAGCTGTGCCTGCACTTCCCCCCTGGAAAAACCCTAAGCCTACATCTGGATTCAAAGACCTTAGCTAAAGGTTATATCAGGAATGAGGAGTTTCAAAGATAGCTGTGCCAATTTGGAAAATCTCCTTTTTAATAAGAGCAGGCATTCAAACTTATGCTATCAAAAAAAAGTTGTTTTCTAAGAGTAAAAAAAATTAAAGTTTTGACTCCATTAGTTTGGTCAATTATGGGGTATCCATTACAGATTGAGTAAAAAATGACCACCTTTTAGTGGTGTTTTAAAAAAAACTGTATTACAGTCACGCTCTGGTAAGAAGAGTTGTTTTTGTTGTCAGACAACTGTAAGAGCATAACGTTGTGATTTGAACACTGGTTGTGAATGCAACTAGTTAATTTCAGGGCTGGAGCATAGAGACCCTAAAGGTTTTGTTATTTAAATACAAACTCAGCAATCAGAGAGGTTGGAGGGGCAACAGAAAGTTAACTGTTTAACAGTGCTGCAAGAAACCTGGCCATGTCTTTTTCAAAAAGCTCAGCTCTCTCCGTCTACATCATTAAGCAAGACTGGCACTATCAAGTGGGTCCACAATTTTCAGAAAGCCCCCTTTTTTTGTGGGTGGGAAACACTAGCCTTGTGTGGATGGAAGGCCAAAACGCTTCACTTCTGCATCGCCTAAGGCAAACAACTTACAACAAAAACCTCTGTGCAGCATAGCATGAAGATGACATACTGAACAGCCCAAACAGAAGTAGCAGACATTCTTCTCACTCAAATGAATGGTATGTCAGCCCAGACACAAGTGGGGACATTCTTTCTTGTAAATAATGGCAACAACATGAATTCCCTGTCTGCCAACAGTAAACACTGGAGCACCAATAACCATGGGGATAGGGTTGGGATTAGTGGTGGGCGTTGTAGGTTCAGCAGATAAAACTATGCGTTCGCGGCTGCAACACTCCTCTAGAATGGTGGGCAGGGTATAATACTAACTGGACAGTGTCCACGAAGGAACACAGTTTTAACCAAGAATGAAGTAACCTGTTGAAGAAGGATCAGATTTCAACATGGCTGTGGTACATTTACGCAGCACTTCCTAAATGCATGTGACCTGCTTGTGCCTAGTCCCTTGAGACCGGTGTGTAAAATGAGAAGACTGCTTGACAGGTTAATGTATGCAACTGGAATGAAATAATACCCAAATACTCAGTTGGCTCTCCACTTCCCAGGCTCTCTGTTTCATATGGAGGCTAGTGGTTAACTATGTATACCTATAAGCATAATAATCTTAAAAACATGGCGCAAAATGTCAAAATTATACTTGATTTGCTGACCAAATACAAGCATGAAAAATACTACATACAAAACATTTCACTTGCTAGCAGTTTGTGATGTGTGTATGAAACCTGTGCTGTACACCGTGTCTGCAGTGCCCTATATTAGTGCACAGCTCTGGGCACATCTACATGTAATACTTTCTTTAATGGGTTGTGATAATGACAATGACAACATACTATTATAAATATTCTGTCAGATTGTCTGTAAACATGTTATTAATGTCTATAGCTGGCGATAGAGTGAAGAGCTACTACTCAGAATCTAAAAAGCTGCTATATCTAAACTATATATCTGCCAACAGACTGTAGCTTATGTTTTTTCTCTTTGCAATTTTCTTGAAGTCTGTCTGGTAATTGATTTGTTTTATGTTTGTAATGTATTACTTTTTTTGGTTTAAACTGCTTAATGTTGCTTGATTTTTTTCTTATCTGTAAAGCACTGCGTAACATTATTTTAAAAGTTTCAAAATACATAATTTTTTCAAACTTTCATTTGTTAGGCAGTGAATCACAAAGTAGCATGTTATTTGTTAGCAAGCTAACCAAACACTCTTTGCAGTCTGACAGTTGCTGTGCACAGCTGTCTTCGCTGACAAGGAGGTGCCTTCTGTGCATTGAAAAGTGTTACAAAACCAAGCAAACAACACTGTTTGAATGTTAACTTTTGTGAGCAGATCACTAATTTCAACGTCCAGCTGTCACCAAGACATCCAACAGATTGCTCCAAGCAAATAGAAAATGTAAAACACTGTTAAATATTTAAAGGGAGAGCACATTTCTCTTTTTCCGTGGTTTCCCTATTACAAGAAAATCAGGCAAAGTTTTGAAAGGTCTTTAGAGGTCCCAAAAGGTTTTCTTAGAATGAGTGGGTCACTGGTAGTGGGGCATAATGATCTTGGAAAATGTGAGCAGTGCTTGCAACAAAGACTGGTCCGTCAAAATGTTGACACAGTTTATCCCGTGACTATTATATGACCAGGGCAATCATTGGACCTAAAACCAACTTACATGGATATGATATTACTCTAGTAATTTCTTCCTGGGCCTCATTTTTCTCATTTCATTTCCCATATTTTGCATGATTGGGAGACTTAAATGCATGAAAAACAATAACTATGCAGCTTTTGTATGCAGTGCACCAGAAATCTAGTTAATAACTTTTATTAAACTTCTATTTTGAACTCTACTGAGTTGTCAACTTTATCTAAAAAGGTAATCTGTATTAGTGGTGACTGTAATTTAGCTAATTAAAAAAATAAGTTGTCCTTCATGTGGTTGTTACACTCTGTATATCTATATTACAATATTACAGTGTGTATAAGGTAATATAAACTCACCTTTGGGTCAGCAAGAGCATTGATAACATTTCCTAGGGCAAGAAGTGAACGATTGATGTTAGCACCTTCCCGCAAACGTGCCCCTTTGGCGCTGGTGGCACTGGCTCTCTCTGAGCCTGCCAGATCAATCAGGCTCATTTTGGCAATGCAAACATTAGGATTGAGGCTGGCAATTTTGTCCTGCTGCCTCAAATATATCTGGAGAAAATAATACAAAAACTGTCAATTTAAGGGCACCAAGAAACAAACTCTGATGCATTGTTAGATGTTTGGAGTGAAACAAGATACTTTTATTGTCTTTTTCCCCCCTTATTCTAATGATGTCATGCTACAGCCTAAGTGTGCTTTGGGATTTTAATAAGACTGGATTAAAATACCTGAAATACAGCATGGGACCGGGAAGAGGTGGCGTTCATGTCAGTCGGGTGCTGTGTCCTATGGCTATTGCCAGAATCCAAAGCCTCAAGAATGTGCTCTGCAGATTTGGGCTGTATAGAAAAAACAAAACAAAACATACATTGATGGTAAAGGGGCTCAGCATTAAATGGTTTAATATGTACCCGTGTGTGGGTATTTGTGTGTATGATACATGCTGTTACTAACATGATGCAGTGTGAGGCCCTGAACAACCACTCCTTTAGAACGGTCCTCTCTGACTGCAAGAGGGCCTGCATTAGCCAACAAGTCTCTGATCTGTTCATTGTAAACCTGTAAACAAATAACAAATATAACTGCACACAGCGACAAATCCATCAAAGAGAGATCGGTCAAGACAAAAATGTTTGATTGGGTTACTCATCTAAAACAAAAATCAGGATACAGGAAAATCTGAGGGGGGAAAATATCCCCTCTAAACATGACCTTAATGCAGTGTGTAACTGCTGCAATGCCTTTGGACAAAAGCGGTGTGGTTTATTTACCACTAAATATTACAATTGAACCCCTTTGGTTAAAGTAGGAGAATCACTTTGACTAAAAAAGAACAGGTTCTGCACAAACACAGAGGACAAAACAAACAAAAAATTGTATTCAAATATTCACCTCAAGATATGAGAACGCAACAGCAAACTCCTTCTCCTCCTTGGCATCATCCATGCGTTTGAACAGATCTTTCATCGTGCGGTACATGACCCCAGGTTCATTTTGTGAGCCTAACATGGTATGTGTTTTGCCTGCTCCAGTAGCACCGTACGCAAACACTGCAATTCAATTGCAAATGAATGACAAATTACTATTAAGACATACATATATATATATATACACACACATATATAATAACAATTGTTAATGCAACAACAATAGCTTCAGCTACTGCATCGAACTTTATTTGGATAGAGCTTAAACATGCCTAATCAATAAAAATGAATGTCATAATCAGCCTAGATTTTAAAGTGGTCTACAGTACGTAATGCGGTCTCAACACCACCTAAATATCAAGCTTTAAACAAAGACAAGAGACAAAGACACGGTAGGCGGTAAATGTTAGCATTCTGTGTCCAGTATAAACTCATTTACCAGTATATAAGGTATACCTAGCTAAACCTAATGCAGTCTAAAACAACAGTCCTGCAATCCATCCGATTTTTATTAATGAGGGTAAGCAAAATAACAGGAAGGCCTCTCTGTGTAACACAATAGAGTTCCACAGCACCACAAACTACATTCTCCAATATGACCATACAGCTGAATGTGTCAGCAGGATCAAGATTTCCAGCTGATCCAAGCATCTTTCAATGGATCAATGATGACTCTGAAGCCAAATCCATTTCCGGTCCTGTTTGCAGCAGGTACACTAGCTGTCAAAATTTCCCAATTTGGCTGATTTAAAATACCAGATCTGCACAGTGTTGTGAGCTAGTGACCAGCCACTGAACCCTGGAGCAGACATGGTAAATTAACAGCAACCAGCAGTTTCAATTAATGATATGGCAGTGTGAGTTATCAAGTTATCATTTTTTGGTTTAAAACACAGTTCTAGAGTGGTGCTAGTATGGCTCTTAACTGCGTTTGGATTTCAGTATTTCTGGGGTTCATGGTTATCAAAAATCCAAAATGTTTACTACAGTTTAGATCACTTTTTTCTCCTTTAGAGCCCCCGAAGGGTCAGTGTTCCCACGCAATCAGTTCGGCATTATGTTGCAATACATTTTGCATTCCCTCTGGTCTATAGAGGAAGGCTGGGCTCTATTATGATACAGTATTATGTATTAGACCGCCTATGGTTCTGACCACAGCGTGAGTCGGTGCACCCTCAACTGTGGCTGGCTTATGCGCATGTCTGCACCACTACGGCTATGTAGGTAACTAGCGATGTTTGGAGCCAGTTAACCTAGCTCTTACTGGAGCAATAAAGAGTAGTCACAGCTTTTCCCTTAACTGACAGTATAACTAGACTTGAAAAAATATATGTTGAGCATATCATGTGGTTCTTGTGCTATGGAGGTTCAATTCTTTCTTTTTGCCATTTGGGGATGCCAACATGTCTGGCAGCCTGGTGCAGCTTTAACACACAGCTTGTATTTATTAACTATTTACCTGTGCAGTTAAATCCATTCATCAGACCGTCCAACACTCCTTTCGTGGTGTTCTCAAAGATGTCAACTTGAGTAGAGTTCTCACCGAAGACATAGTCAAAAACAAACTTAAGGTCTTTGTTAGCCCTCTTGTTGATGTTTCTGTTTCGTGCTCTTTGTGACCCAAAACATGATACGTCCTCTTCCTTGGGGTCAAATACGAGCATGTGGTTATCAACAACCTGGACCACATTTCGACAGTTTTCACGCTTCTCACTGTCGCTGGTTGGCCTCACCCGAACAACCACCTTGACATGGCTGCACACATCACTTGCCATTGTGGTCCTTCTGCAGTGGCTGAAATGTTGATGTAAAACAAAAACGTAGGGTTAATAAATAATTTTTTCCATTGAAAACACCAGTTATTTTTATTTATATGCTCAAGATAGTCACACAAATGTATAAAGAAAGAGGGAAATTTTGACATAATCCAGCAGCTGAGGGTCTGAGGATAGAGGGTGCCATATGTATTTTTTTGTAAAGCCCTTTGTTACAAATTGGTGATTTTGGGTTATATAAATAAAATTGACTTGACTGACCTAAGTCACCAACAGGTTATGTCAGCCTTCCTGAAATATTTGTCTCACCTTAGCCTCAATGGCATTGCAGATAATTGATAGGAGACCATCATCTCATTTTTAAACAAGCATGTTTACCACATTTAGTGTCAGTACAGGCCAACACTACATTACTATAAAAGCCATCGATGTCTTGTATGGGAGCTGGGAGGTACATTTTAATACAACAGCCTGGAAATAACTCCTACCTACTCTAATAAAGATTGTAATGTTTAGTTATGCTGAAAATGGTTTTGAGATGTATTCATTCAAAGTAGTCATTTTGGACACTGTGGTTTTCAATGCTGTTGACTTGTATTTCGTCTCATTATTTGTCCATCCTCACTGATATAAATAGGGTTGGCATATGATACAAATATTAGAAAAATCCGGTTGTATAAAAATGCATTGGTTTTAGTCAGATGCACCTAATAAACTGGCAATAAGTGTATACATATGCAAAAACAATGATCAAACTGTGCAATGTTTGTGTTATAACGTTATAGCAATTATAACGTAAATCTAAATGCACAGTAGTCCCGACACATTACAAGGAAAGTGATGCATTAACATTAATGTTATAGTGGCTGGGTGGCAGTTTCTCTCACTGAAATCGAAGTAGCGGCTTAATACATTCAAATCTTGACTAATAGTTAATGACAAGTCAAACACAGTATCGCTATATGGCATGAGATTGTGTTTCCTCGGTTAGTTAACGTTAATTACTATTTAACAAGTTAGCATAAATAGTTGAATTCAAGAACACAGGCTTTTAAAAGGCGAACGGATTGAATGTGATGCGAACCCTGGCAAGCTAACGCCTTCTAAGTTAGCTAGCTCTCGCACAACTTCCAACGGTAAGTTAGCGTTTTTCTCTTTAATGTTGAATGCACTGTGTGCGTCTATGCCTTACCTTTTGTCAGTGACGGCTATCTTTCATTTAATTTCATTACCACGGAAACGTCTTCTGATGAGACACAAGCATTTGATGTTAGAAAAATACATACGCTAACGAAGCTTCGTGAGGCATAGCTAGCACGACAAGCGCCAATATTTTCAAAAACAAGCCCTCTTCCTCTGTCGCAGCAGATTGGATGGAGTCACCGGTCGTTGGGCGGATCAGAGTGACGCGGCGGACAAGCTAAAGGCGGAGCTACTCTCTGGTCTACTACGGTAAGCTACAGTTAACTTCCTGAGGTGTACTGTTCTCCGGCGCAGTTCACCTTGGTTAAATACTATTAAATGTACGGCGTTTTCCTTTTCGTGTAATTGTTGACTATTGGTCTAGCTAACTGCGCACACCCAACATGGTGGCATAGCAACAATATATATTGCATCGCTCTATCGTCTGATGGAAAATGCCCATCCACTACTGATCTATTGCGGTTGCAGCGTGATGAAGAGAATCTAATGGTGTATCAAACGTTGCATAACACCTCATATCGATGACAGCCATCTCCATCATATAGCTATGCCGAAACACATCTTTTGTTCAGGCTAAAGTGTGCACGTGTTCCCACCAAAAGCGAATTGAGCAACTCCACGCGTGTAAATCAATCCACACCCACTCCTGCACGTTCTCTCCACATTAGCTCTGGTGTTTTTAGCAAGGCAGTTAGCTAACGTGCTTCACACGAAAACTTTTCTCCGAAGTATCAGCATCTACTTGGTTACACATTCTTGGTTAAATGAAAGCACCTTGTTTACAGCCCAGTGCTGTAAAGTCATCCATTGTGACCTTTTACCCTCCTCTTAGCTCAGTGGCTAGCAGCTAAGTAGCCATGGTAATAATAAGAGACAGGGGCTAGCTACTGTCATGGAACCTTGAATAGTACCTACTTTAATTAAATAATAATGTCCATAGAATGATCCCCCACCTTTCACCAAACTTGTGGCACAGGGAAGGACACAACAGAGGGGGACAGGCTGTTTAATAGACCTCTGTGTCATAAGACAAAGTCACGATCTACTCTTTCGACAGTTGAAGGCGGTGATGACACAGATAAAAATAATCACTAAATGATTCATAAGTGTTAAGTGTACAGTATGCTCAAAAACATTCTATCAGTCCTTTGCCTCTGCTTCTCTGGGAGAGGATACCTTACCAGAAAAATGTCATTTTCTGATTTACATCTATCTGCACACAACAATAATGTAATAATAGAATGTAAAACATTTTTTATTACAACCTCTTCTTATACTTTGTAATTCTTTGCTGCCATTGAACATTTGCTTTGCGTTCACCAATGCCATGCACACACCTGTTGAATTCCTGAAGCCTCTGCACATATTTCTATTTTATCAGAATCATACATAACTTACTGAGCTTTAATTTTCAATACATCTTGTTGCCAGGAAACACCTGAATACCTTTTTAACCACGTGGTTCACTTTGGTGCCTGATGCAAGCAGAATTATTCATGTAGAATGCCAAAATGTTGAACTAATCTGCCAAAGACGTACTTACTCTTATTGAGGGTTGTAGTGGTGATGTAGTTTATGAACCATAGATGCGTGCGGTTCGACCTTAAGAGTCATTTCAACTGGCTTAATTTGGTACAACTGTGATGCCCTCTTGTTTTGGTTGGACACCTCAGGTTGGATACTGGTTAGCCTGCACCATTATTTGCACTGCACGTAGTTGTTATAGCATTAATATATGTAACCAGTTGGTATATATACTTGATAATTATTCCAGATAATAGCATAGCAAATACAAAAACTTAGTTTATGTTCAAATCAGCCATCCCATGTCACTTGAAGTCCATAACTCCATCACTAAATTACTTTAACTTTCAAAATACTCACCCATATTCAGCAGTATTACATAACCCCTTCCCCTCTTAATTGGCTTAAATGCTTTATGGTTGTGCTTATTTCACCACATAACCTTGCTCTTATTTTCTCCACAGTTCATTACGAGGATCATGATTTTCCACATGTATGTGCGCTCCAACCCAGTCTTACAGAAAACAAATCTGGCTGTGTGGAGAGCATGGAGGTCATGGAAGTTAAGCCTGCACTCTTCTACAGTTTGTGTGTCTTCTGGTCCTGGTCCCCTGGACAGATCTGAAGAACCGTCTTCTGTTTCAACCGAAAAGCCTCCTCACACGCCTGTCATGTTGACAGAGGTGCTTCATTACTTAGACATCCAACTAGGTCAGGTACGTTTGCATCTTTGTTATTTGTGCAAGTTAATGTTGGTCAAAGATTCATCAAGACCAATTGACTGCCTCCTGAAAGTATACAAACAAAAGAAATAGTGTAATTTTACTTATTTCTTATTACCTTTATTGCCAATCGGAATTTTTCACCCACAGATGTATTTCCACATTAAATAGCTCATAAAATGTGTTCAGAGTGTCTGCAAATCTGACGTGTGTCTAAATTGAATATCTAAAACTGACTGCCCTCACTGATATTAGTAAGTGATTAGGTTGTATTTGTATTTTCTGACATTGTTATCCGGTCTGCCTCAGTTGCTGTGGTAATGGCATAGGCGTAGGAATGCAAACTCATACTGTGAGGTGTTTCTTAAATTCTGTCCCTCTAATGTGTGTCAAAACATTTGAAAAACCTATCTATTAACTATTAGAAATTACTTCTACACTGATAATTATTCTCTTTACCGAGATGTTTGTTGCTAAGGTAAGAATTCTGTTCACTCACAATATAAGGACTTGTTGTTATAAAAGCACACATGAATTGGACAGGGTGCCAGTAGCTTGGCTTTCACTTAATGTATGTACTACCAGGACAGATGGGCATGAGTCAAAAGCCTTCTGGTGTGGCAGGCAGCAAAGGAGGGGAAGTGATGCCCCCCCCTTATAATGCATGGTCAAGGCAGGTGGGGGCCATGGGTCAACAACTTAGTCAGGAATTGCGCCACTGTAAGGCTGTTGGCAGGACACAGGGTGCTGCGTCGCTCCTGCCTGAACTTTAGCACCTCTAAACTCCTCCGCTGCCCGCCCATTTGCCAACTGTCCCAAGACAGCTTGCCAATCAGATGCTATTAAAAACTGTTTGATAGATTTTGTTTTTTTGTACAGTGCATGCTGTAGACCTCAATTAATGTGACGTTCTGTGGAAGTGTTGTATGGTAACATTCAGGAGTCATGTTTTTAATGTTTCTTCACTGCAGATGTCTCTTAATTTATTGATTTATCTGATAACGCATATGTGATGGTGCAGTTTCACTGGTTCTATAACCACAGCAACATTACATGGTGCTGACACATATATACACAGGTTCATATAGCTAAATTATAACTGTGTAGAGATAGCCTCATGCTCTGTCAGCCTCAGCCAGGCAATCAGAAATCTGAATTCTGACATGACGCTCTGACAGCTGCCATTTAAGCAGTCACATTTGTGGTGGTTAAGTGATGGTGTCACTAACAGATCAGTTGCACAGAGGAGGAAAACCTACCCGTAATATCATAATCAAGAAATGCTGGCTGAAATCACTAAGGGCAGTGAGATTAACAATTTGAATGGCTATTGTAAAAGTATCACCAAATGTAATTGCTCTTGTCAGCTGATGCAGAGTATGTATGAATGTAGTACTTAAGGATGGGTGTCAGAGCAAATACTGCAGTTAAACCAAAGTGTGTAAATGGAGCCTTTCAGTGCCCCGCTTCCTCCCACACAGGACGTCTGGCTGTAAATGTGTATGCAGGTAGCTAATTTGCACTGGTTGCTTACGTTATATTTTCACAGTTTTACAAATGGCCACCATCCTTGTTGGATCAGGATTGATAGTTTGTCGTATTTCTTCACTGAAAGCATACATTCACTTAACATAACGTATACAGCCCACCACTAATTAACTTAAAGGTGCCATGCAATGCAGAATAGTGGAACAGGACTGAAAACACAAGGTGGGAATGATTTGTTCTTATCACGTTAGCTGCGTGGCTTTACGGATGGCAGTGTCAGTCCAGACTGAAATATTGCAACAACTGTTTGATGGATTGCCATGAAAGAGTTTGTACAGGCATTTATGGTTCCCAGACAATTTATTCTAATGACTTTGGTGTTAATTTGACTTTTCTTCTAGTGCCTCAAAGAGGTGGTATTTGGGGTTTTGAGTGAAATGTCTCAACATGTATTGGATGTTTTGTCATTTAATTTGGCACATACACTTCTGTCTCCCTTTGAGATGAACTGCAATAACTTCCCTTGATCCCTTAACTTTCGCTCTAGCGCCACCATCAGGTCAGTTTTTAATGTGTCCGATACTTAAGTAACACCTGCCTAATGACATTCCTATCAGCCTCTGCGACACTTTGTATTTAGTGCTAACTAACAGTAGTAGCATGCTATTATTAGCACGCTATCGTTAGCATTTAGCACAAAGCTCTGCTGTGCCTAAGAGTAGCCCCACAGAGTTGCTAGACTGGCTGTAGGCGCTTAGTCTTGTTAAAAGTCGTTGGGCACAGCTGCAAAATAGACTCAAATTTTTATTATTGAACTTGCCGAAGAGGTCGAGAAAGATGAAGAGGATGGACAAGGTAACAAAATGGGAAACGCTTTTTGTTTTTTTATGTGATTCAAGAAATTAGACCTTTGATGGTTTTGACAGTTCTTGATATAGCACAGAGTTTCTCATAATGTTTCTGTGGCCAGTTGAAACAGTGACAGAGCATGAAAAAGCAAGTGACTGTAAAGACTGTTCTGCTAGTAGCCTGGTTCCAGACTCCCTAATCACAGGCTGCATCTTTGAATTGTTCAGCTATTCATATAGCTTTGTTACTACAAAGCAACAAGTCAGCGTTATTATCAGGTAAGTTATATAGCATGTCTTAGACTCATTTAATTATAATTTTGCCCCATGGATGGAGGGGTTGGTCTGTCCTTCATTCTGTGTATATGTCCTTCTTGTTGTCTAAAGCAAGATATCCATACAGCTGTTGGCCAGATATCCATGAAATGTTGTATTTATTTTCTTGTTCTCACAAGATTTTCTTATTTGTACCACAGATGAGCTATACAATATATAGAACTATGGTGCTCTTTCTGCTGTGTATGTTTATGGTGCCTGCATTTTGAATTAAGATATCATTCTAGTGGTATGATAAAGTTTTGGTGTCGACCCTATAATGCTTTCATGAAACCTCTTCTTCAACTCGGCAATACTTATGTTTAAGTGAAAGAATTGTGCTGAAAAGGACAGCATGAGGAGTCCTCCACTGGCGCAGGCTGCTTGCGTTGGGGACCTCCTCTAGAATAGATTAATGAGCCATCAGCAGAGAGTCCAGGGGAAAAACCCTGTGCTGCTGTAGAAGGAGAAACGAGCTTCCTACCCTTACATTTCAATCTCAACACACTCCCCCTTGTGGAATTAATGACGCCATAAGTGTTTAACCTACATTTTTGGATCATTATCTGAATCTTTGAACAATCAAATTTTTAAGAATGATAACGAAATTAATATGTATTGGCGTGCCATTTACATATTATACCTTGTGCTTTTTGATATCTGTCAATGCATAAAGGTATATTCTAAGAGATTTATTATCTCTACCAATTATAGACTTGAAGATATGTCAGTATTTGAATAAATTACGTAGTTTTATAATTTCTAAGTCAAGTTAAACAATATTTTTTTGATTAGGGTCAACTAACCTACACTTACTAAGCAAATCCAATGGCAAAAAACTCCTAAAAGTGGAAAACGTTCTTAGTACCACCAAAGCACTGGCATTTTTAAGTCCGGGGTCACCATGAAGGAAACATAAGCGTTAATGCCAGCTTATGTAGAAAGCAGGTGGTCGCCGATGTGGAGCTTGCACACCATAAATAGCATGAACCAGACTAGCCTCAGGATGACAATGGAAATCTAGCACAAAAATACAGCAAAACAGGCAAACCACAAATCACAGGTGTTGTAGCTTGTTAAGGCCCTGAACCACAGCAGACTTAGTTGAGTGCTGCATTTTTCACTTCCCCTGTTATTTGGGTTATTTGGCTGGCTGTAATTCGGACACATGAAGAGGCACTCTGTTCTATGGATAGATGACCACAAAACACTCCACCAGCTGCTACTTCTCAATGTTTTTTTGCATTTTTAGATACAAAATAGAACACAGATTAGAAAAAGTAGTATACAGTTGTGTGACACGACAAGTAGTTAAGTAGTTACCATCTCTTTTATCCTTAATTTCTACATTTTTACATAAAAAAACCATTAAATGTGGTTTTGTAGAATTTGTAGTGTATAGAGGTTGTCAGGGCGGAAAAATTTATCCAGCATAATGTCAATTGTGTCCCTTATCAGAGTGCTATATTGTCAACATTCAACACAAGAAATTTCTTTACTAGCTGGTACACTCAGTACAACTGAGTGTACCAGCTTGTAAAGACGGGTAAAGACGGGTATAGATAATAATAATAACTTTATTTATATAACACCTTTAAAAACTGTTTACAATGTGCTTTGACAGACAAAGCAAAAGCAGCACACCCAGAAAGCAATATGACAACAGAAAACCATATGGTAAGACAAAACCAAAACAAAAGCAAGATAAAAAAGACTTAAGAAAAGAAGAAAAAGAAAATAATTAAAAACAAGAAAGGACGACATCACAGAGAAAAAGCAAGTCTATAAAAATGGGTTTTAAGAAGTGCTTTAAAAGACGATTCTACGAGCCGAGAACTCCTCGGGCAGGTCTTCCAAAGCCAAGTGGACCTGATGGCAAATGCGCGGTCACCATTAGATTTAAGCCTCGACTCTGGAACAGTCAGAAGGGCCCCATCCGAGGATCTAGGGCTGCGAACTGGCTCATATGGGGTGAACATGTCTGCTAAATAGCTTGGGGCCAGACCCAGAAATGCTTTAAAAGTGATCAGTAAAATCTTAAAATCCATTCTAAATCAAACATGGAGCCAATGGAGAGAACCCAGGATTGGGGTGATGTCATCCGTTAAAACCAGTAAGAAGTTGAGCTGCAACTTAATGTATAATCTATAAACCCTCTATTGTAAAACTGACAGGCAACAATTGTATGATATATACTGTCTCTCTGATATTTTTCAGTGCAGGGGCTGCAGCATTCCTTACTTATATTCCCTGCATCAGCCAGGTGAAGCGCTGCTGTGAATACAAGCAAAGGGGTAATATGATCGCGTCTCTTCAAATTAGTTAAAAGCCTTGCAGTTGGTGTTTGGGCCTTACAGCTGAAGTCAATAAATGGCTTTCGGACTAAATATGAAGAACTGGGAGATACAGTAGTTGAACCCTGAAGAAATCATCTTTGCATCTTTTCTTTTTGTATAGAACTCTGTAGCACTCCTAAGAAGTTATAAATTAACTTTTGTTTTTGTTTTTAAGAAAAGAATTAGACATTTTCTCAGTCCATGTCTCCTGATCCCTGATTTTAGTTTTGTAGCTGTTGTAAATGAACTGCATTTTATGAATAAAATTAGTTTATTTTAATCTTTCATTTTTTTAATTATCATTTCCAACTGATATCAGTTGTTTATTTGTAGGTACTAAAATTAGATATTTAATTGCAAAAAGTTACACATATTAAGAATGGCATTTTGTTCATCTGACCACACTTGTTGAATGTGTTTTGTAATCATCCTTTAAAAATATGTAACAGTCCAGACAAACTCATCTGTCATATAAAATGCAAAGAATAAACACTGGAATTATTTTTCCAAAACACCTTATATTATTTTCTCTGTACTAAATGTGTTACCACAACTTCTTCTGGGTCTTAAATGTTTTTCTTTTTTTTTTCTTTACACTCCTTTTTGGGAGCACTGAGTAGTGAAAGAGGAGGCTGGTAAATAATTGATCCTTGTAATTAAACACTCCAGCCAGGGATGCTGTGGCTGATTGACGGCCAGATATTAGGCCCTTGTCTCGTATGGTTACAAGTTTAGGCTGAGGTTATCAGTGGCCAGAAGAGTCTTTCTCCCTCCCTGCCTCATTACTTTCATGAGTAGAACATTTCATAGTGGAGTAGTGGGTGGGGGTGTGGTGTGAAGACAGTCTGGGACTTCATTAGCCAAATGGGGTGCCTCAGTCTACAGAGCGCCAAATCGTTCAGCCTTGCTGAGCAGACAACCCGTTTGTGGGTGCTTCACCAGGCTGTCCTGTAGAGTTGTTTTAGCCCTTTCATCTTACACATCCTTCAGCTTCAGGTTCACTTGAACAACAACTTAAACAAATAAAGCAAGCCTCCCTGCGCCTACCTGAGCAGATGGTGTCTATCATAGCGTAGCTCAAGTAAACCTCCCTCCCACCCTCCAAATTATATTTGCTCACCTTTCCAGTTTTGCTACATTGTTTACAAAGCTTTATATCTCACACCTTACAGTACACTATAATGTCCAATAAAGCTTAAATGTTGCCCCAAAAGCAAACATTGCACTTTATTAATGTCTGATTGAATTTACCATAACAACATTGACTCTGTGTGTGTGTGTGTGTGTGTGTGTGTGTGTCAGCGTGAGTGTGAGAGAAAAATACATAGTATCAAATAATAGAGCATGGAGTGTGCTGCCAACACCAACATCAATTACTGAGAGTTACATTTGCATATAGCTTTAATAACAATTATTGAAATTGCATAACACTATACTCACATGCATCCAATATTGCTAAACCTAGTAAAAAGTCGACTAGAACCCATCCTTGATGCTGAATTGATACTATTACAGCAGATTTTATTGCAATATTTACTTTTTTCCTGGTGTGTGAGTGTGGGTATGCTAATCAGATACATGCCCTGTGGACAGCTGGATTTAGATGACTCATTCCTGCAACACATCTTCAATTGGTGTTTGTGTGAGGTCCAACTGCATTATCTCAGTGGTCTTTCTTTGAAATATGTTTAGGATAATTAGATAACATCTGACATTGATCATTTAGTCTTGTTACTGTTAGTTATATTTAGAGGTACTGATTGTGATTTTAATTCAGATATTTCTGATTGACTCTGGTTTTTATGAAATGGTTCCACTTACTACTACTTACTTCTATTACACTATGAAAAGGTGCTGATGGTGCTGCCTTTATTTTCCGGCTGATTTAGACTAGCAGAAACTGTGATTTATCATACATATTTAGATATTTTGTTGTTATTCTTTTGTAAAACAGCAAAAAAGAAGAAATAGAAAAAATTATATTGCCATGCAAAAGGTGAAGCTTTTACACTTTACCTGAGTTTTGATGTCTTAGAATTCACTGATGTTGGGGCATTTTCAGTACAACTCTTTGATGGTGCATTTTTATACCTTGCTGCAGCAAATGGTTTGCCATGTTAGACTTGCTTCCTCTCTTGCATGAAACTACGCATTTACGAGCGCTACGACCAGACTGCCTTATTGTAAACACTAGAGATGTCTGGTGTCCTGATCTGCAAACACCCACCAGCACACCCTTGCTTTTTGTGTAATGTCATCAAAGGTGCGGTCCATTTCACAAAAGCAATTTGTGAGCACTGCTTACACACAGATCGCAAATGGTGGCAGCGTCATGTTTCAGAAATGATTGTTGTTCTCAAATTGCAGATACATGAGCTGCACGTATGGCATTTGTTTTCATGATTGAAACGGGTCTAAATTAGTGAGAGGAAAAGATCTAATGCGGTAAATCGCAGTTTACATGTTGCACATGTAGTGAAATGGGCCCCTGGCTCAAGTTTTGGCACAACATAATGCAATGACATCCGGCAAGGTGACGCCAGTAGAATATATGTGCGTATATAGAGTAATTATTTTATATGTAAGATATAGTTTATAGAGTATAATTGCAACAAGAAAATGTTTGTCGTTGACTTTCCAGTTGTAAAATGTCTCCAAATAGAATTGTAAACCTGGCTCTTGCAGGTAATTTTAAACAGTTCTGATGTATACTCTTTTACAGATCTGACTCCGCATGTGTTCCTGCATCTAAATGGTCTTTATTAAACTGCTGTTGCACCTTTTCTGATAAAAGTCAGTTGCAGTGACCTTATCTGTGTAGCCAACATTATCTATATTCCCAGCAGCATCCAGATGAAGTGCTGTTGTTCCCCAGCTGGATTGTTCCCACTCCTTGCCTACTCTGTTTCCTGACTAATTTGGCAGGGAAGAGCATGTCTGCTCGGCACTACATGACACTGCTGACCTAAACCAGTAACAGAGGTTTCCTCGCTTCCTTCTCACTGTTCCTACACCATGTCCACCTCCACAGTTTAATCAGAGTGTCCCTGCTCTGGCGCGCTGAGTTTTTATAAACTATATAGCAGACACCTTGCTTGAAATTGATCTCTTAAATATCTGATTGGTTCTTCTTGAGCACAATAATGGGCACAACATTCTCCCATCTCAAGCATTTGAGGAAAATCCTTTCTGAGGACCATTGCCTCAATTCTTCCATTAAGTCCCATGAGGTTTGGCTCATCTTCTTGTCAGTACACCACTCTTAAACTTAATGCTTCAGAGCCCACATGTTCTTTGGCTCACAACACCTTCACTTTCTGCTGATGAGTACCAGAAGCAAATATATGCACACTGGCAGCAGTGCTAGATGTAGTAAATTTCAGCCTCACTATATCAGCAGCATCCTGCTGAGAGGCAGTCCTCGCACACAGGCTTAAGTACCCTCCAGGCAGCTTAAGGCTCCTGAGACTGACCACTACCCCCCAAAGGCTAAAAAGACTGATGCCAGATATTCAAAGCCTGGAGCTGGCTGATAGTTAATCGTCCAAGTGTCAGCTCAAAGGCTGACCTTTGTTCATTTCCACCTTTACAAACTACAGTTCTGTGCCAGACCCTTAATGTCGGGGATGGACAATATGACTATATAGACAGTGATAGAATTGAAATTTGTTAAATACTAATACCGTGATACAGTGAGTTGCTGCCCACATCTCTGATTTGTACGAGCTTTCCACGAGACAACTGTTAACTGCTCCTTGCAGCCACAGCTTCTGTATAGACTGAAAGTGAAGTTGGTGGGATGGATATGTCACTCACTACTTATTGGTTATGGCAAAATAATCCTCCCTCTCAAACAGAAAACTGCTGACACAAGCATGATGTCAAAATAAATAATGAAGTGAAACTAAATGGCAATTCTGCCTGATTAATAGGATAATACTATGAGCATGGTCACCCATTGATGCTGAGGAAATCAATAAGGAAAATACAAAATAATATAATCCATCCGGTATTCCTGCAGTATGTCTAGTCTCTTTTGTAGCTTTAACCACACTGAAATATCATGCACTTTTTGGCCTTTACAGCCACACCCCCCCCCCTTTATCAGGTACTATAAGTACAAAACATTGATGATGATAATTCCAGTCATGGCCCATGACAACTTTATCAGTAGACAGTGCTGCAATACGAAGCTTCCCTCCGAGTCCACCCCCTCCCTCAAGCCACATGCACCGCCCCCACCCCATTCCCTACTTCCTTTCTTTGCACTCCCTAATGGACTTGGCCCTGTTCTTCTTTTGTCTTCCTTTAGTACCATGAAATTCACCTTCAGGAGAGAAAGCCATTTTTCCTGATGCTTCTTTACATTTTGTGAATATAGTTAGATGATTTCACCCCCTCTTTTCAGTTTCTCTTCTGTTTTCTCTTGGGCTTTATATAGTTTGCATTGTTTCCTTGGCACACTGTATTGGCAGTAGTGTCACACTTAAGAGAAATCTTTGAGAGCAGTGAAGAAGAGCAATGAAGCACGTAATCATTTTGAATAGATTTACTGCATCATTTCTGACCTTATTTCTATTTTCCTGTTAAAACAAAGAAAGCCTTTTGGCATTTTTGTCAGTTTGTGGCATTTCCGATCCAAAGGAAGTTTGTAGTCTATGTTTTGTATTTTAACAATTATGCATTTGTTAGAATGTCAGAATAACGGTAATTGAGATTAGAGAAACATATTGAAAACAAGAAGTTTCCATTCAGTAGAGAAACAAAGACAGCGGTAACTGCTTAACTGCTGTCCTATGTTTACATTCAGTGCCAAAGCTACACGCAGTGTGACGTATAGGGCAGCAAAATGTCTTTGGGAGGAGTGGCAGCATATAGCATTTCCTTTCACAGTTGAGACCAGGGTTTGCATTTCCTCCTACTCACATTCAATGTTGGTTTATTTTAAATGTGAATGTGATGTTTCCCTAACCATATCCTAGCATATCCTAAACTTAACCACACTTGCCTTTCCCATTATTTATTTGACATGACCATGATCTGCATCTAACTACAACCAAGTACTTCCCTAAAATCCCCCATGCCTTTACCATCAGAGCAGCAGACCAGAAAATGCTCATATTACTCATTTTTGGAATGCTTCTAAACACATTTGTAATAATGCATCATGCATCTCATCATGTTGTGACTGTTGACGCTCATAGTGCTGATTGTGTCATACAGACAGAGTAAGAAGTCATGGTACAGTAGCCGGTATGTGCCCAGCGAATGTGAAAAGTCTGCTTTTTGTGAATAGTTGACATGCATCGACGCTGGGAAATGAGAGAGTGGCGTATCCCATTGCGCGTCCATCTGCGATAACGCACATCAAGACTTTACTGGTGTGTGACTTTCCATTCAAAATAATGGGTGCAAGTGTTTTGATGCACATCATGTGCTAACCATGTGTGTTGTCTTCAAGACAAGATTGCTTTCCTACACCTCGTCTTATTTTTGTCCAGTTGCATAGTGTGTGTGTGTGTGTGTGTGTGTGTGTGTGTGTGTGTGAGAGAAACTTCCTGGCCAGCTTCAGACTAGCATGAAAACATAACTTATTTCTGATTTGTGGGAGCATAATGGCTTAAACATCCCATCCAAACAAGTTTTAAGACATATACAAATACTCTGCTTAGAATAATAATTAGCGTCTGATATGATTTTTCCACAAAATAAAATAAAATAATTACTAAGGTACATTTTACATCTACCCTTTCTGTCTCATTGAAAAATCCAGAATCTCTGACTAAACAAATATTTTTCATATCAGACATTAAATTGCTGGGCACATGAGGTCTCCTACTTTACTGTAATGTCCATTCTCAGTCTATGTGCACTGCAGGATTCATGTCTCCACACCACATGTGTGTAAGTTGCATACTGGACCACAATTGGATTCCAAACTGTTGTGATATCACAAAATCATCCTTGTATGTACACGTCCTGTTAAACTCCTATTTAAGGTGAGCACACAGAAACTTTCCTCCTTCAGCAGATGAAGGTGAAAACAACCTTCCGGTGTCAAACTCTTCTCTTATCATTCTGCATAGTGAAAGTCAAACATCTAAGTGAAGCAGCAATTATCAGAGCACAATTTTGAGTGGAGGGGGACTTTAATATTGCAGCAGTAAGTTTGTCAAACCATCTCTTTGGCTTATAAGTAATTGAATAAAATAATATCTGAATTTACTAAACAAAATACCAAATATGCAGACAGACTGTATAGTCCTCTTGGCTTTTATATACTAGCTGTGTTGTGATTTGACTACACTAATCAATGTAATGAGGAAGATTACACACAACAACAACATTCTTGCCCCTATTTTCAACCCCAAACTAACCTGTGGGAAACATTAATTTGATTATTATGAATGACTGTCTCCCACATCTGCATAGCACAGCGGCTGTAGTCTGCTGATGTAAGGATGCGTATCCTCGAGCCACTATGCTGAGTAAACAGAAGAATCTGTTTTGTGGATTAGGTAGTTGGTATTTTTATAGTTGTTTAGGTATTAAATTCTTATAGTTTAAGCCAGACTGGCTGATATAGGAACAGGCTGAAAATGTATCTTAGTGTAATTATGTTATAGCAGCTTAGATTTGACATTATTGTAATAAACATTAACATTAAATATTGACATTGTTATAATGAAACACATACATTTTTATTTAGGCTATCTTGTACTGACTATAAAGTTATTTTCTATCAGTCTCTGGACCTTTTGTTGTAATGCACTTGCAAATTTGACATACGATGTTACTCACAATAATGTGCTTAAGATCTGCATTCAGTTTTATGATGGGGAAAAAAAGTATTTCCAGCAGAGAAAATGTAGCTCAGTAAATCTCCAACCTGCACGACAAAAACAGACAGGTTGGCTGGGGGGGGGGGGGGGGGGGGTGGGGGGGGCGGGGTAGCCGGTCATGGGCTCGCGGGGGGTGGGGGTGGGGGTGGGGGGCGGTTGGGGCTTGGGGTGGCGGGGGGGCGGGGGCGGGGGGGCGTGGGTGGGGCGGGGAGTGG
>JAVQJD010021432.1:0-27109 GCA_036023655.1 Nannoperca australis
TGTGATTCATCACCAGCCCTCATATTATTTGATACGACGTCTTGTTGTTTTCGCCCATGATTCTATGCACTTTATGTAAAGCTCTTATTTGGAAGTCGCTTTGGATAAAAGCGTCTGCTAAATGCCTAAATGTAATGTAATGTAATGTAATGTTTGTGTCGATTCATTGTGCAGTGAAATAAAGGCCTATTTAGCTGAGAGAAAAGCTCGAAGAACTAAAACAAGACACACAATGACAACAAAACTGTGGTGGTATTGTTTCAATTCATCACTTAAAACAACCTGAGCATGTGGGTAGCCTTTCAAAAGAGTACAAAAGTAAAACAGCATAACCTGTTCAGTTCTTCTGCCTTTGGAATATATTAAGAAAATAATTTACATAAACAGACCCACTGCCCAGTGCCAGGGAGGTTTGTTTCCTGTCAACACCTATGTTTTGTGGATTTTATTTTTCAAATATTTGTCTGTAAATCCTGTTCTGTGGATTGCGGCTGTTTACTACTGAATGTGACATTGGACTTGTAATGCCAAGTGGGCTGGCTGCGACATTCTGACTTGTGCAATCAAGTAGTGATTAAGTATTTTATTACCAGAGGGCATAGTAAAATCAGCCGCACACTGAGGAATGCAACACCTCCCTCTGTTATGGACTGATTATGGATCTTTTCTGGAGCATGTGTTATAAAATGTCTAATATACAGAAATGTATAAAACACAGTCACCTGATTGAAGGAGAATGTTGATTGCTAAATCTTAGTCTAAGTAGGGAAGGCATGTTAACATGCATCAGTGCTTAGCAAGATAGAAAATAGTGTTGTTTTCTTTACAGGTCTAGTGATGTAAATTTTAACCTTCAATAAAATGTATTCAGTTTTTTTTAATAACCCTAACCCATAATACATTTTATTACTTCTGTTTGCTTTGTGAGGAGCCATTATAGATGCTAATTTTAACCGGTTTCTTACCTGCATTCAAACTTTGAAAAGACTAATGTAACTGAAAATTCCTGTCTTTGCTATCTTTGGGAACATCTTCTACAAAAATTGAAAAATGATGAAAGTAAACACATTTGTTTGAGAAATAAACTTTTCACATATTCCCATGGTACTGTATACAGAAAATTAATAGCATGATATTTTTGTAAACATGCTCAATAATACACAAGTAGTTGGTACTTACCAAGAGGACAATGACAAATGAAGTCATTTATCAGATCCATACACGAGCCTCCATTTAGACAAGGCTGCGACCAGCAATCATTTACATTCTCAGAGCAGGTCCTTCCTGCAGGATAAAGAGAGAGAAACAAATGAACTCTATTTTATGTCACAGGGATACAGTTTAAAATATGTTTCTACAAATAAATGTTGCTGTCACTGCTGGAAATTTAACAATCATTGGAAGTTGTGAAGCTCTAATACGTGAATAATAAGTCCACGGCAACCCTCAGACCACATGCAGTACAAATTTCTGTTTATTTTTTCAACAATGAGCGGCACCTGGTTTATTGAGGACAGGGGTTCATTTCACGCGGCACCTGATTACCTCTGATTCTGCTGGCTCATAATGTGATAGAATGATTATGTGTTCAGCATGTTGCAGCTTGTATGTATGCAGAAATGGTGTAACCTCAATTTTAGTATCCCCTTGGCAATAGTTTGATATGGAATTGATTTAGGATTTTACTGACAAATTTAAAGCTCCACTTGGTCTGGCTTCTGGCGATATTTCAGACCTCTTAGTTCTCTATGAGCTGGAGAGCTCATAGAGAACTAACAGCCAGACATCCTCAGACTCTGCTCTTTTATCTGCGCTGCTGTCTACACCAAAGGTAATTGTACTTTTGTCATCATGACCCCAAACAGTGGAAAGTGCTCTGTTAATCATGCACTGTAAGACTCACATAATTAAGGTAGCTGCTGACTGTACATCCAGCCTAAATATACTACAGATGACACGCTTTGTACTACACACATCATACTGAGCCAGATCATTACGCCAGCCGACATTAATGAATTTAACTGCTTAAACATTACTGCCCCAGTGTTCAATTTAGACATTTTCATCACAAACGTTACCAAGATTGGTAATGGTAACAGCCCACATTATGACATACTATTTAAAATTAAGATTATTTATCTCGTAACTTATTTTAACTAGCTATTTGAATTTGATTTTGGCATCAGATAATATAAAAGGAACATTTTACAGTATTCAATCAGCATGTTTTAACATAAACTGATAAACATAAATTTATTTTAACACGTGTCCATTTTACCTTGAAAACATCTGGTAAACATGACAGGTGTTATATAAATAGCATAAAAACTGGCATTTTTATTAACAGTGATGAATGAATGCATACCTTCAAGCTACAAGATTTTGCATATGGTTATGTTCTAAATAATTCTTCAGTGATATAATTTAATTATTGTTCTACTACATTTATTATTGTAATGAAATGGAACACTGTAAATCTTGTTCTAATGCATAATGATTTACAAAAGGACATCACCTTCCCAATACTATCAAAAAGCATTATGACAATTAAGAAACTGTTTTTTATTCACACCAGTGCTATATGTCTGAATTTCATTCATTTAATTTCTATGTATAGCCACATTTCCAATTTTCCATCTGCTTCAGTCATATGTAACACAACTGGCATATTTGCCCTGACCGCTGATACATACACAAAAAACTGTAAGATGGCCCATACTAAATGCTGTAAATAGGCTCACAATTGCATCAGATGGTTTCATACCCTCAAACCCTGGGGGACAGTGGCACCAATAATCACTGATTAGATCCACACAGGTGGCGCCGCTTGAGCATGGGAAGATGTTGCACTCATTTGTTTCCAGTTCACAGAGCGACCCTTCATATCCAAGCATGCAGCGGCAGGTAAAGTTATACTGCTGGTCCAGGCAAACACCATGTTTTGAACAACGATGGCCAACACAGTAATCAATGTCCTCTTCGCAGTAGACGCCTGTGTATCCTCTGGGACAAAGGCAGCTAGCAACAGATTAAAGGGGATTTGTTAATACTGTATCGAGTAAGATTTCTTTCAACCCTGAAGTAGGAGAACAGTAAATGTCACGGCTTTTACAATCATTGACATTCTGGTGCCTGAATGGCCCGAAGACAATCAAGATTCCAACACTCACCTGTAACCATCAATCTCATCCACACAAGTTGCTCCATTTTGACACCAATGTTGAACACAATCATTGACATTTATACGGCAGTTCTGACCAGACCAACCAAGTGTGCAGATGCAGGAGTAGCTACTGGCAGTATTCAACACACAGTGTCCTCCGTTGGCGCATGGCTGTTGACAGGAGATACAGCTGTTAGATACATATGTCGTGAAATAAGAGACATGCTGCTTTATGTGCAAAAATTAAATTGCTTCATCTTGTATGATAATATTTTAGATTGGACCGTGCCCATTCTGGTCAAAAATATAACCACTATTTTACAGTGCAACCCCTAATCATTTATCGCTCCTGGCTGCTTGGAAACAAGCTTCATTACAGCCACATGGCACACTCATGAATACTGATTCATGCTTTATACTGGGTTCACTCAGTATTCAATGTAGCATCTACATCATGTCTTACATGACAAGATCAATGGTCATTGAGGGCTAAACCTCCCAAGTGTTCTCTGTTACAAAACAGATACGCCTGCTAGCTGGTACATCTATATAAATAGTAGAGGGGAAACAAAGGGGCAAAGGAAGAACTGGCTTGTGCGAAGGTGTAAAATGCAGACATCATGGCATTTCTGTAAGGGGGCCAACACAAGCCTTTCTCCACAGTGAGTGATCATCTCCATCTGTCATCTGAAGAAGCTCCTCTGTTCAGGTTTGGATGCTTTTTTTTTTTTTAAATGCAGAGGGTCGATTCATCTACGCGTAAAGAAACCTGCACATTCTCAAATACAGATATAGCAAATCTTCAGCGGCACTCATCCACGTCAGGTGGCAGAGGTCTTTTCAGCCCTGTAAATGTGCTCCCCCCTTTTGCATGCCAAAAGCAAAAATCCTGACAAACAATCACAGTTCCATTTTCTCCTTCCACCATGACTGCTCAAAAATCTGGAAGATGTGCAACCAAAATCACAAAAACAGAGATTAAAAATGTGCTTATATGTTTTGAATATGCAGCATACAGTATACTATGAATATATATCAGGGGGTTTTGTATTTAGAGTCAAGTCACAGGTCAGAATCTGTTACTTAAATATATTTGTGTATTGTTTTTTTTATGTTTCACACAACTACATTTCAAATGCATGAATACACGTCACAAGAAAAGCAGTGATTTCCCTCATTAGTCAAGAATTTAATACAGTTTTCTTCCCGGGTAAACCAACATACTTTACAGCTTCAGCACCAGCTGATTGCTGTGTTTATGGATTATCGCATTTGCTGTCAATCTTCCTGAGGGACTTATGCTTATTTTTATCCCTGTGTATAACAAAGGATTATCCCACGTTTTATAAATAAGATACTGAATTCATATTTGATATCTTCTCACTTAAGCCCTACTTACTTAAAATATGAAAGGTTAAAGTGTTTTAACCAATAACAGACTGCGCTTTCTGCTTTTGTATTCAATCATGGTCGAGTGTCACACCATCAGCTCAACTAGGTACCAGTGTAATAGTTCTTGTGCTGTGATGGAAAAAAATACATAAAACTTCCCAATTAATGGGCTTATTATCTGCTGTTGTAGAAAATACATAGAAATTGAAAACCCAAGAGTACTAATGGGTAACATGTGGATACACAACAGCAGACAAATAACCCATTAATATGTTTTTACCCACTTGAAGGCTATGAGGGCAGGGTACACGGCAGGTATATTCAAGACCATCTGGGAGATCCAAACACTGAGTCCTTGGTGGACATGTGTTGTTGAGTAGAGTACAAGCATCAATGTCAACTTCACAATTCTTTCCCAGAAAACCTGAAAGAAAACATGTAATACAGTTAATGCAACTGATGCAGTAATTGACCATCAGCAAAGTAGATCTGCAACCCATCTCAAATTGATGCCACTGTACCAGGTCAACTCTTCTATATATTTAATGAACAAGGCCAAAATTGGGTCGACTGGAGGATTGGCCCTACTCTGAAGCATGTGCCACGGTGTCTCCCTGACTTTGTATTTGACTTGAGCCTCAACTGAATTTTTTTAATCAAGTTTGATTATGTAAACTTTAACTTGTGCGTCTACTTTCTTTCCCTGCTTTTTCATCTAATCCTTCTTCATTTTGCTCTTTTGATTTTAATACTCATCTGTAAACAATATCAAATTTGTGGACAACAAAATTAAATGTTGCTTTGTTTTAGAGCAGACACTTTGTCTTGTTCCTAAAAGACAAACCTGATTAAGGTGGTGCAATTGGAACTAATTGTTCCCAGAGATGATACATTTGGCATAACCAAGAGTGAACTAACAAATGTATTTTGTAGGCTTGAGGAGAGTGAGAGGTGCACATTCATTGGGTTTTACACATGTACTGTTGTTGAGGAAATGTCTTATGAGGTGGTCAAATAAAATATATTCAGTGGCATGAAGGGCTTGGGAAAAAAGAGAAAGCAGTTGTAGGCCAGCCACTTATAATTCCACCCATATCTCAAGACTTTGCTTAGTTTTGTGGTCCAGCACTCAGCAGAGTAGTTTCTTACATTGTAGAACTCACTTCACCATGAGATGATGCAGCAGATGAGGCATATGAGCGGAAGAGGCTTAGGTTTGCTGAGATAACAGATGAGATTTAGTAGCAAGGCTGGAAAGCCAGGGTACGCCCTGTGGAATTTCGTTACCATGGATCTGTGGCCACATCTAGTCCCAGTTTACTCAGGGAGTTAGAGATTCAAAATCAGGGATTACGGCAGACTGCAAAGGCAGCTTCAGAGACAGCTGAAAAAGCAACCGATGGCTCTGTCTGAAAAGAAAAGGCACCAGCTTGTGTGCAAAGTATGGATATATATCTTGTGTTTAAGATAGGAGGCACAGCAAATGCCAGTGTCAAGTAAGTGGTCAAACAACACTCCCTGCTCGCTGTATAATCGTCTTACACGTTTAAGAGTTTTTTAACATTGGGCCACAATGTGCAATTTAGGCTTACTGTTGATATTAATAGTAAGAGGGCAAATATACTCACCACAGGTGGACTCTATTTAAGCTGTAGGAACATCTCAAGTATGATCAGTGGAAACAGGACGCACCTGAGCTCAATTTTGAGCTTCATGGCAAAGGCTCTGAATACTTATGTACATGTGATTTCTTCGTTTTTTATTTTTAATAAAATCTTTAAAAAAACTTTTTTCATGTTGTCATTATGGGGTATTGTGTGTAGAATTTTGAGGAATAAGCCTGTAACATAACAAAATGTGGACAGAGTGAAGCGCTGTGAATACTTTCCGGATGCACTGTACAGACTCAGTCCTGATTGGTGCTCTGAGCAGGTGTAACGGCGGTGACATACGATAACTGTTGAGCCTTCTGGGGTGTCGTGGGTCTAATTCAACTTGACATCTGTGATGGGAGGCTCCCACTCAAAAACCCCAATGACAGAGCCAGCAGCCCACCCACTCTTTCCTCTAACATCACAGTCAGATTTCTACATAGATGCCCACCCAAAACGGGACACAAGGGACAGCCACATTTGGAGTATTGCAAAATGAACGTTAAAAACACACACTTATGTAGTATAAATGGTCGTCTTAAAATAGATGATCAAGGAGTGGTGCAAACGTGCTGGTCGTTAAAAGAGTTTGCAAGTTCTCCTTGTGACTGTTAAGGTTTCCTCCAGTTTCCTCTGTAAGTTCAAAGACATGCCAGTTAAGTGAACTGGAAACTCTAAATTCCCTGTAGGTATGACTTTGTTTTTCTGTCTGTGTGTTATTCTGAGATCGACCAGCAACCTGTCCAGGGTGTGCCCCTCGTCTCACCCAATGCATGTTGAAAGAGACTGCAGCCCCCACAACCCTGAACAGGATAAGTGTTATAGGAAATGGATGGATGGATGGATGAACACTTCAAGCTATCATTCACAATCTTCTAAACTATGGAGAGTTGCACCTTAGACACTTCAAAGGCTGACACAATTCATCAGTTGATGAAAATACAATGCCACCTCTGAATGTCACCTTAAATAGCATCTCCAACGTGGCTGGCTTTAGCAACTAATGAGGCGAAGGGACTCAGGGACCCATGTGTCATGAACATCAGTATTGTCCTTTAATGTTTAATTGAACAAGAGTGAACAAACACAATGTTTTATTACCATCAATGTTACATTTTCCTAAAAAGATGAAAACATTTGCTGAGAACAACAGCTAAAAATAACAAGTGGCAAGTTCTTGTGAGAAAAACATCACCTGGCCACAAAGATGCCCTGCCCACGGTGTCTGTGGTCTGTACGTGCAGTATGTTACAGTAAATCAGGCAATTGCCAGACACACTAACTGCCCCCGGAAATGGTCCATCAGTTTACGTTCAGTGAATGTAAATTCAGACTCAGCCCGTCAGGCACAATAAGCAATTACAGGAAAATGACATTAATGAGAGTTTCATAATATAATATTATAGAACTCCCATTAATATATTTGCAGAATTTGGTTGCATTATTGAGCTCTGGCAATGAACTTGGTGATTTTTCCTCAGCTGTCAATTGCAGGCCAAGGCTCTAAACTGAAACTGTGGATAATGGGGATACGACCTTGGCTGTGCCTTGTTGCCTCTATACTGCACAATAGAGCATGTTATGATCAGTAGTGTGCTGTCAAGTTTTGTAATGGCTATTTTATAACTAATAATTTATAAAATAGTGCTTTATTTAAACACATTGGAGAGTAGCAACATAATTACTTTAAATATATGAATTAAAAGGGGAAAAAACTATATTTTTAGTAAACAATATACAAGTAAGAAATATGATTCATGTGATGTGATGTGCCACCGTCTAGGGACCCCGCTGGCAAAGGCTAATCACCTTTTGTTTTTAGTGTACACTGAGATGGCCAGAAGGGCCCCTGCTGAGGATCTTAGGCCACATTCACTGCATGCAAGATTAAAAGGTCTGCAGTACTGCCTGCTACCACAGCTAGTACATGCATACGTCACATAAATGTTATTAAAAAGCTTTAGATTTGGCCATGAACCAACATACCTGTAGGACATTGGCATTCGTAGTGTCCTAGCAAGTCAAAGCATGTGCCATTGTGCTGGCAGGGCCTGGAGTCACATTCGTTGATCTCAGTCTCACAGTTTGTTCCTGGGAATAGAGGAAAAACATGTTGCAGTCAGCTGCATTTGTATCACATTACCATCTTCATATAGAGCTCCTCATGAGTGATAACATTTTACATCACTATCATGTCTGTACGCCAAATATGAAGGCCCAGCCAGCAGTCGATTAACTTAACATAAAGACTGGAATCATGGGGAAACAGCTAGCCAAAAAGTACAAATCAATCTGACTACCAATAACAGTTTAAAGACTGTGAACTATTTTTTGGGGGGAGCACTGATAACCTGAAGTCTTGTTATCACTGTGACATTGCCAGGCAGGTGGTGGTAGGAAGATTAGTTATTTTATCTTTGGAAAGAGCAAGTATAGCTGTTTTTCCCTGCTTTCAATCTTTATGCTATGCTAAGCTAATTGGCTAATGGCATTAGCTTTACATATTGCGTAAAGATATGAGAGTGGTATCAATCACCTCAACAATAATTAGGCAGCGAACATCCCTTTAATAAGATGCTGTCGTATTCAGGTTATGAGCAGAGAGAGGTGACAGGCTCACTTTCTTGTTAAGAAAATGGACACTTAATAAGTGTGAGTGAAGAGAGTAGATGAGGTGGGGGATGCAGATTGCTTGATAGAAGATTTGTTTGGTGCTCAGCTGCCTCAGCAGCTGCTAGTTCTACCGCTGTGGTTGGGGGGTGGGTGTCTTCCAGTTCAGGTTATTAATTTAAAACGTCCCATCATCAATAACGGAGCAGCAATGACATGCAGTGAAAGTCCTGTCTTGACAGCGGCACACTCATGCTACAGCACAAACCCTATGATTGATATCATCTGCATGGTAGTTGCTACAGGTCATTATATACAAAATATGCCATGCTGTGAAACAGCAAATTATACAAAGGTGTCCTACTAAAATCTGAAAAACCCCTACACTTATTTATGGCTGTGAAATCAATTATGTAGTATTGTAGCCTTTTCTATGAAACTTTAATGATATAAAATATGGCGATTTAGGTTACAAAATGTTTTGTACTGCAATGTCTTAAAAGACTAGAAATGATCAAATGTTGAAGGTCAATTTCAATTGAAAGTTCTTTTTATTGAATTTGGCGAAACACTTTGTGCTCAGTCATTTTACCTACAGGTTCCTTAAAGCCAATTTATTTTGTTTATCTTTATGCCAGATAAAGGTTCAAAGGCAAAAACCTTATGCATTTCAGGTGAAGAATTATACATGGTTTCAAAAAAATGTTCTTTTAAGCACACTCCTGATCTTTGCTGGATTCTATGTCTTGTCTTATATTATTTTCCACAATTAAAAGAAAAAGACAGTGCATGACTGAGAACAGCAAAATATATGCAAAACAGTCGTTGTTCCGTGAAAAATAAAGCCCGCAAAAATGAAACCTAAATGCTGGGGCTTGAGTAATGTATCCTCAGTTATGATCTGTGATAGAGTAGACTGGGATTTCTGGGCAAAGCTTGAAATTAAATTGGCTTTTCTATGCTGCATGGGTCGCAATTCCAAAGCAAAAAAATCCCAAGATGCCAGAAAATGATGAATTCTATCAGTCACTAAGACCTGCCATGGTGTAAGAGACAATTTTCCATTACTGAAGTGGCAACAGATTTCAGCTTTGAACAGAGGGAAAAAAAAATCTTGCTCATGTAGTGCTATGTAGGGGCTTATCTGACTGACAGGTGAGTGTGTCAGGACTTAAAGTTAGATGGGGAAATACGCTATAGACCAAACCCTGAGTGCACTGGGGAAGAAGAAAAGAAAGATCGCATTCACTGGTTGTTTAAGCACTAAAACAAGAAAGGAACAATGCTGTGCAGCACCATCATAACCCTTATACAGTGTATATACAATGTTCAGCAAGGATCACAATCTGTGTTGTTCCATACGTTCACATAAGGTGAATGTAACATGGTCTATATAGAGATGTTTACCTATTGTATTATGCTGATAAGTTGCTGACAATATATTTGGATGATATCATCATAAAAAAGAGTTCCATTGAGTCTTCATATTTTTTATGCAGAATGAGTACAGTACGTTTAGATTTTTCTATGCAGACTAAACACTGTTCTTGTAGAAGCTATCATTAATAAATTATCACTGTGAATTCTGTTTTTTATTTATATTTGTGGTCTCCAGCCGGGGAGGTCTTGAAGCAATGAAGCACTTATCAGAAGTTTTGTTTTTAAGTCTGTCCCTTGTTTTCTTAGAACAGTTGTCACTGATGGCTTAACAAGTTTCGGCCATGTACCGAGCTGGCAGCTAATTAGGAAGCAGTTTGCCAGAGTACTTGGATTAAATGCAATCAGCAGCAGGCCTTAGAAATGTCAAGCAGGCAAGGCTACTGGCAAATAAGCTTCAAGGTAAAAAAATCGCTGCATCGAGAGAACTGGCCTTTGCTTAAAATCTGTGGTTGGTTTGTGATTTGTAAAATGTGTAAATCACAACCCAACCACAGATTTCTAGCCTGAAATAGTCATGTTTCAATTACCTTGCGATTTAAAGACATTTAGCTCTGTCCTAAGTTCAAGATGGTGGTTTTAGTATTTCTCTGTTTTAGACAAACTGTAAGTGTTTTGCATCAGGTACTTACTTGAGGTTGGCTATGCACTAAATCAACTAGTATTACTAAGACTAATAACACTTATATTGTTATTGTATTGATCACTGTAGGGAGTTTCTGTTTTTCTTGTCCTAATGTCACCCCTTCTCCCGAAACAAACTGCTGTGCCTGGTTACTACTGTGTTACCAGGGAACAGACTTGTCCAAGTTTACTTCACGTCAGCTATATGGATATTAGCAAACACTGCTTTAGAAATGAATGAACCTGTTAATAATATTTGTTTAAACGTTTAAAAAGGTCAATGACAACTGTGTGCTCTATTCTCTATTGTTCTCTATATTGGGATACTATAGAGTGCATGACATTTTTTAAAGCTCCATAAAAGGGACATTTTCACCTAAACATTGAAGGTGAAAGTGACTCCAGGTTATATGTGAAGCTATTACTAACGATCCCACTGAAAAGCAACAACTCACTACAGTACTGGTAACATTATACATTTCAGGCTGACCTGGTTGGCAAGACTGGAAAAACCAAAATGGTGTCAGCTCAAATAAAAAAGCAGATGCTCCCAGTACAGCAGCTAACACGAGATAATCATAAACTAGCCTTTTGAAATGGAAGTAAGCTGAAGTAGAAGGGTCCAGGAGAAAGTCAAGCATTTAGAAGGCTGTGGAACAGCTGGAGCTAACACCACAAATTAACTTACATTCACCAGTTTGCTCTTGATGCTCTCTTTCTGTTGGACGTGTCACATTAGCCATAAAGACTCAAGGCTCATTGCTGTGAATTGAGATCACCTGATATGAAAAAATGTAAAGTACAAAGTAGAGGCTCCGCCTTGTGGTATTCACCATGTTGGTTGGATGTTCTTCTGGCTCCACAGATACACCCCATAATCTACCACTATAATCTTGTAAAATAATCCTATAATAATGTTTTGTTGCAAGAACTTCTCTCTCAAGTTACATTTTTTGTGTCTTTAATATAAGCTATGTGCAATAAGGTGTTTCCATATCGTCAAGGTTGCAACAAAGAACGCATCTCCTTCACAAACCTTTTCATGACATTCAATTTTAATGGACACCCACCAGCCAATAAGAAAAAAAAAATGTTTTTGTGACCATAGAAAAAGTGCATTTATTTTACCATGATACACATTACTTTTGATGGAAAACATGAGTTTCTCATGTTTTGTTTACAGATTTTAAGCAATTTTTATGCCATCTGCTTTAAAACACCAACAAAAGGCAAAATAGAACCATTTATAATTTATGGATTGCTCTCAGCATGAGAGCTCTCTGTGTCCAATGCCTTGAATGCAGACTGCAGACTCTGTCTTAAAGGAGTAAAATATTCAGAAAATGACTGCCTTCACTGCCTGTGTTGCATGTCTGCTTCACATCTTTGCATATTATTGTGCATACATTGCATGTACAGGATGTTTACATTAACAACACCTGTAAATGTCAAAACAGAACATAAACCTCTGCCAACAGCATGTATATGTCAAGCAATACCAGTTCCCCGTCATATTTCCCCCAAACATTCTTGGCCCATGACCAACCTTCCCACAAGGATTTGTATAAATCCATCCATACTTTGAGATATCCTGCCAACAGACAGACAGACACACACATGGAAAGGGGCACAAACAGGTAATAAAGCAAACTTATCTCACCTGTGAAGCCGAGGCGACATTTGCAGGTGTACTGTGGGGGAGATGATGGCTGACTTGTTGTAATGCATGTGGCTCCATTCAAACAGATGTTTTGTTTTATCAGGCAGGCATCGTCTACATATTGACAGAACTCTCCGATCCATCCTGGGGCACAAACACACTGCAGACAAACAGTACAATATTCACGGCATCAGGGTACAGTAGAGTTTACATGAACTTAACAGCCAATATCAACCAAAAATGATCACACACACAGAGGAGTAGGTATTAGAGCAACAATATGTTTTCTTTGTTTTTGTACTACACTGAATGTCAAATTAAACAATGACTATGGCGGTTAATGTTTTTCGGGATGTTTGGTGGTGTTCACCTACATATTGGGTAAACAGTTTAATCATATTCATATTGAATAAAAATAGTAACAATTTGCACACTGTTCATCTGATGTGGCTGTAAACACCCTCAAATAAAAGGGTCAGATCACCCAAATTACAAAAAGCTCTACTTTCTCACCTACCGCAACTAATATCTACCCACGCAGATAGTTTTAGTTTAATTTGCTCAGGTTGTGAAATATTCTCTGAGATTTGTACCACTCGCTATGGAGGTAAATGAAATTTGTGGAACCCACAGCATTAAAAAATGACCCATTCAGCATCCAATTATGTTCCAAACACAAAACAAATATTGTAATGGTGGATTTCTAATCTAAATGCACTCAACAATCATTAGCAAAAACAATGGTTTGATGAAAATACTTTGTTTTTTTTTTGTCTGTCCATTCCAACGGATGGAGAATCAAATAGAAGTGATTACTATATATTACTAAAAGTGATCTTTTTTTCAACAAAAATAACAAAAGTTTATTTATTTGTTGGGAATGGTTAACTTATATCAGATAATAAAAAGATGCTTTAAAACACACTGCATTTATCGTCTATTTTATATTTTAAAAAAACTGCTTTATAAACAAAAAAACAAGGGGTTAGTCCAGAGTGTTTAATTAGGTTCATTGGTTTCAGTCTCTTGAGTTGAATATATTGTGTACATAGTCAATAGGATGCATTACAAGCTGATTGTATCATTACACAATCAGTGTCTATTTTAGGTTCTAAAATATTTCTGAGTAAAAACTATAAATCTTTCAAATAAAACATAACATAAATCCAAACCTATCTGCATGGCTACATACTGAAAGTGAGAAAATGTTGGTGAACCGACCCTTTAAAGCTAGAACAGCACTTTAACCTCTGTCATTTTTTCATTACAAATCCAATATGCTTGAGTACAGAGCCAAAGCTTAACTGTCAAATTATTGTCCAAAAGGACTGCTTTGTATATTGACAAATACAATCTGTTTCATGTGACCTCTAGTTTTATTCTGTCTGTTGAGAGCATCTTCATGACAGAGGGAATTAAATGAGCAGGCAACCTTTAATGAACTACCCAATGTGTGTATCATACTCAAAGAAAAACCACATAAAAAAATAAAAATAAAAACATCAAAAGCAGAAATGGCCCATTTGCAGTGAGCAACAATTTTTGATTATGTCTGACCCCCACCAACCCCAAGCATCTAAAAGTGGATTTTAGATTAAGAACACTCTCAGTAGTCTAATGGAACAAGACTGATGGAGAATAATTAGGAGCTATGGGGCATTACGGTGCAGTCTCAGGTGTTTTAAAAAATACAGACGTTTGAGAAGACTGAGCAATAGAGAGGCAAATTAGAACAGAACCTGTCTGCCTGAGCAATGCGTCCACATACTCACAATGATTAATGGGTTAGAATTGGATTACTGCTGTCTGTAGACATATTCTACCAGTGACGTTTCTGTAATTCAGGTTTTTTATTTCAATTAAAGACAGATTTTCTTATGTGTAGAACTTTGGAGACCAAAGATGAAAAGCCCTTTTATGCTTTTACATGCAGTAACTCTTTGTTGAAAAACAGATTCCTTCAATAGACCACATCTATCCACTTGCTCTCTGTTTGAAATTGTATGTATTCATAAGACAAACAAGAACCTTATGTTGTAGCTGCCAATCGGAAGCATTCAGTAAAATCTATCCAATTTATGGATCAATCCTTTGATATTTATTACATGTTGAAGTGTAAATTTAAGTGCTAATTCTTGCACAGCATACACTCCATCACAATAATGGGCGAGTGTCATTTATTATATATTATAAAAAGTTCAGCAATTGCAAAAAGTTTCACTACTAAAACAACATATTTATTGTATGTATCATTGCTCTGCTTATGAATGTGTTCACCTCTGTTCGCACTATAATTAAGGTGCTGCATGCGTCATAATTTGGGGGCTTACAAGTATTTCATTAAGACTGAAACATTGAATTACTTACCTGATATCCGTCAATTCTCCTCAAGCACAATCCCTCATTTAGGCAGTTGATATTGAGCAGCCTGCAGTAGTCAATTATTTCTTCACAATTCTTCCCGGAAAACCCTCTAAGACATCTGTTAAGAGGAGGTCAGTGTCATCAAAATCAATTCACCCTGAGCCTTGAGCAATAACAAAAAATGCAATAAAAATTGTTTACAGGTACATGGGGTCATCATTTTGTTTTCTTCATTAACCGTTTGTGATACAGAGTGAGATAGTGTGTGCAAATTATTCTCCCGATTTTTAAGACCTGGATTGCCAAATGGGTGGAGTTAGAATATCAAGACAAATTAAGCTCCATTACAAATCACAGATTGTACTTTCCTACAACTGTGAAAAAGAAATGACATGTGAAATTTCCATATTTCTAATATGGAGTCTTGGAGCCAATATGTGAATTTATGTGTTGAGCACTTAAAACTAATCAGTCTTGTGAAGAAATGATTTAAATGACATCAGATGTAAGGTGGAGAGGAGACCTCAAAAGTAGATCCTAAAACATGATTTCCCTTTCCTATTCTCAATGCAGTAGACCTGAAAAACTTTTCATGTAAATCCCAACAGTGATTTACCAAAAAACATTTCTATCTTGGATGTTAGAAAGGGTGCTTGATAAAAAACCAGTATATATAAACTATTCTAAGATGAAATAGCAAGTCTGGTTGCCTTTCACTTTTACTGGTTTAGAGTGGAATCTATATAATATACGATGGATATGAATATAAATATATTTTCCCAACCCTGCTTTGCACTTTGCCTCAAGACATAAGTGTTATTAAAAAGTAATAGTTTAATTTTATTTAAAGCCACATAATTTCCTAAAAACAGCTGGGCACTGTAGGTTTTAGCAAATGTTACTTAAACAGGAGTAAATAGTACATTTTTTGGGGGGGACTATTTTCAGCTGTGGATTAATACACATTAGGTGCGCAAGTCAATATTTACAGCTCCAGTTCCCATGTTCATAGTAACGAGTCATCCAGTGTGCACATTGTGGCTCATTGATGTTTTTAAGAGTGTTTTGTTTGTTTTTAATAGGGTTTGGACAATAACGGAGCTCTATGGCACAAAGAGGCTTTGGATGCACAGACAATACTTGTACGTAGGATCATTTCATTGTTGGTTTTGGTCTTTACATGGGATTTGTTGACAATAAGCTAGCCAACAATGAAGCTTGAGTTCTGCCAGACAGGTATGTATTAAACCTAGAGCTTTTAAGTGAAATGTAAATCCTAATCACATTAATAGGTGGGAAAAGAATGAAAGACCCATTTTTATTCACTCTCAGTGGGAGACACATTCACAAGACATTCCAATCATCTAGAAAGGGGACTATGAGAGTGGCCTCTATTAGATCCCTGCATGTGTTTCACCTGCAGACATAATCATTTCCCCTGGAGACACAGGTGGCATTGTTGAGACATGGTGATGGGCTGCACAGGTTCTGCTGCCTTCTGCATGCTGGGACCACATTACCATCTGCACAGACGCATTCAGAGGCCTGCATACAGAGGCGAAACCAGGTCACATGTCCACTTGGGAAAACAGGGTTAGATTACACAAAGATACAAAAGATCCCTAACTGTAGGAACATTAGCATTAAAAGAGTGATCCACTGTAGTGATACAATTGTGTCTTGATTGACTCATTATTATTTGTTGCTGATGTCTACAATTATATATAACCAAATATAAGTAGGCAAGTAAATAATAATTTTAGATATCATCAGAGGCTAATAAATGCTCATGTTCTTATTATCCAAAGTTAGAGATTTTAATTTCACATTAAGCGTCTCCAAAAATGCTGCAGCAATATCAGGCATCATTTTAATAAATGTTCCTTAGTCTGCCTTCTGTATTCTTAGGTGGGTTGTAAAAATGTGTTGTGTACTTGCCAAACTGTAATGAACTAAATAAAAGGTCAGAGAAATACAATTAGATCATTACTGTATTTTCTTTAGTGTATCCATGAGAATATTAGAAACACTACTGCTTTTGCAAAATACATGACCACAGACAGTAGCATTTCCAGTGAAAGGTGAAAATTGTAGCAGGGATCCAATTACAAAAAGCTTTTGATGAGAGCCATTTCAAACTGGCACTTAAGTATGCACTGGGTCATTCAATCAAAATGCTAGAGGAAGCAAACACTCTATCCCTTAGCTCATCTTCAGGAGGAAATATTAATTGCTGTTGGAGCCTTCAGAATGAAGCCATTTGATCTTGTTTCAAGACACTATATTCAGTTTCATTTCTTGTTTATGTCCCACTGAGATAGATAGATAGATAGATAAATAAATAAATAAATGGAAATGAAGTCCTCACACGCTCCTTGCAAATTTGTTCTTCCTGACATGCATATGACATGCAATTGAAGTCAACTTGGGAGTCGCAGTAGAGACCCCCGAATCTTTGTGGACAACGACAAACAAATCCTTCTGTACTCTCCTCGCATAAGCCACCATTTCTGCATGGATTTGGATCACAGACGGCTTTCCTCTTCACACAACGTGGGCCTGCAAATAGACAACATAAAATTACTGCACTTTTATTCAGACTGTGGGAATTGTATTTACGTCTACCAACTATTATGTTTATGATATTTCGATGTTCTGAGTTTTCTCATAAAGATGTATAAATGATTTTCATGGAGGATTTTCACTGAACTGCAAACTAAGTAGTAAGTGCTGCAGCTCGGTTCATAAGCATTTTCCAAGATAAAGTAATTCTGAACTAAGCTGTAGCCAATAGTTTTCTAAATACTGCAGTTCCATAACATGTTCACCACCAGGAGCTTAACCAGAGACAGAGTAATGCTGTACTGACATTGTATGCAGTGGATAAAATTAGACTGAATTCACTGGAGGTTCAAGGTGAATAAAATTTGATGTTACTCCCCAGTGAGGGTTTTCATTTTTGTGTTCTTCACAAGGTGCCTACACATTTATCTTTCCAGTGACTCTTTCTTTGCATATTTTCTTTAATCCCCCTGCTGATACAAGTGCTCATGCCCCAGAGGCTCCTCATAGCCTCCTCTGTGGGCATCAATCTTACTGTGTACAACTTCAGGGCTTGCTTTTTCCTCAGCTCATTTTACACCAGAAATTGAGTTTTCATAACTGGTCCACTAAAAGTTGCACCAATACCAACTAATATATATTTTAGGAACACTTCCATCTGTCACATGCATTCATGACATTGGTAATGGTTGCACCACTCTCTGCACTCAAGAGAGAATCTCCTAATATGTGATCATTTTAGTTTAGGTCATTCATTTTTATGATCATTTGTATTTGTGCTGGTATTTATGTGACAATCTGTTCATTTCAAACACCCTTATTAGTGCAGTGATTATGAACTGTAGCAAGCAATCTAACATACATAAAGAAACAACATGTCATTATCTAATTAAATTGTTCAACAAAAGGTAATGACACATATACATATATATATATATATATATATCAAATGAAACTTTAACATTTTGATATTACTACCAGTAAAATTCTAAAAACACCTTATACCAACTGTAAATGGCCCTGTAAAGATGAAATACCTTGCAACAAATACCCTAGAGGTAGTGCACACGAGTCAAATCAAAAGAAAATCTCATTTGAAACGTCCCTTGAGTTTGGCTCATTATTCTGTGCGCATAGACTTTGGCCTGTGAGGGCAGCCAGTGCTGGTGCAGCCACTAACTTCCAGTTGATTAATGAGGCAACTGCAGCAGGGAGGTAGAGGAAGCACAAGCACCACAGAACTCCCAAGAAGCCGTTGGGACAGCAGGACACCATGACTATGCGAAAGCACCGGGCGGAGTCTGCTTACTTGAGAGAGCAGCAGCAATTAAAGCAAATTAGATAAAAGCTGCAAAGGCAGAGGGTGCATGTAACTCGCCACTTTGTTTCTGATGTGGATTATAAGAATTATCCATTTAAAAATCAGACAAGGACAGACAATTGATAATGCCACCTGTTTTGTTTGGTTTTACCAAAAGTTCTTTTGATATATTAGTTGTTCATTGGACAAGAAAATGGCATTTTGTGTTTCTCAGCTGTATGTTAGGTCATCATTGGCAGCTTCTCCTAAAATTCCTTGCATTTTATCAATAAAACAGTGCTAAAGCTAATACTGTTATTTGACATTCATGTATGTTTTGGAAACAAAAAATAAAGGATGATTGGTGAAATACCCCAAGGAAGAAATAAAAAACATTTCAGATCAATCATTTCAATCTGGTAAAATGTTTCCTTGAAGATAATCACAAACAGAAAACTCTTTGATGAATATAATTCATGTCCATTATAAACATCCAGCATTCAATTTAGCATGCATTTGGTATTCACTGCATACACAAGGATGAAGGCAAAGCAATATTGTTATTATCTTCTCTTTTAAATGTTAACAAGTTCAGAGTTGTTCTCTTAAACGTCTTATACTAACCTCCACTCCCTGTACTTTCTTCTTCTACTGTATAGACTTATAACCTTGAAACCACTTCTCCAAAATAATAAACTGAAAGCCTGGACTGCACTCGAAAGGCAAAGCTATGACACTTCAAGAATGCTGCCAGGACAAATTTTGCTCCAAACAAAACAATGAATCAACGTGAAGAGCCACCTGGAGTTTTTATTCCAGAAAGTTCATTGCAGGCTGGTTTACACGGCAGACAGTGATATCCAGGGCAACCGGAGAAGTATCCAGGTCTTGTAACCCATTTGTGTGTGATACCCATTAACCTAACTGTACGTTACTGGAGCAAATGAGACTCATTACCTAAATCATGGGTGAAGTGGTAATGTCTCATAAACAAGCTCACCAGATCACAAGTGCCACCCAGTGTTTGTAGATAAGCCTCCACTAATGTGTCTAAACCACATGGCAAGAAACACAAATTGGCTGCCAATGAATAATATGTTACAATTGTGTCTGATTCCCTTTTGTAAATGATTCATGGGGAGAAATATAAGCATACTCTAGCACTGACTAAACTCACTAAGACTCACTGCTAAAGTGGGTATTGTAAGCTAAAGCATCAATGATTTATACCAAATTTCAAAATCTAATATTGAACATTCGATAAATAAGATATTTTGTCTTAGATCAGATTATATTAAATAATTAAACATAAAAAAATATATGCATGACTGTTTTAGCTATGCCATTAATTTGTCTAGCAGGCTCACAGAAGTTAAGCGGTGTCGAAGTTCGGATTTAATATGCTCAGCAGAAACAATATACAATAAATGATATTTTAATTGATTGCTGTAAACCTTTGTTTAACAACTGTGACACGCTCAGTTAGCCAGCAGTCCAGCCCTGGCTTTTTATAACAGCATGTCACCGGTCGTAAGATGAGGTATTTGATTTTGAAGTGTCCGCTTCATATATTATGATGACAAATATAACAGCAAGTGGGATAAGGTTTAAAGCCCATAAGGAAATGCTGATCTTTAAAAAAAATATAAGGCTTTTGTAGTTTTCTGCTTTGACCTTTTCAAAAGATAGTGGCCTCTTCGAGGCAAGTTACGTGGTTGTGCATATGGAAGTGTGATGCAGCAAAATCTTTCCCACTGCCTTTGGTAAATAGAATCATGAAAAACTGATTGGTTGTCTTTGATTTGCCTGGCAGGGAGCAAAACTGTACAATTATATCCAAAGATGATGTTTACAATGACATAGTGGAAGATGATTCATCTATATTATACCAACAACCAACTGAATAAGAGCTGCTTACCAGAGAATCCGGTGTTACAGACGCATTTGAAGGAGGCTGGTGACACTTGAACACATAGCCCATTTTCACAAATTCTGTCACAGTTTTCTTTCCCAACGACTTCAGAGCAGTTAACCCCTAAAACAAAAAGGCAAGTCAGGTGACTACTACACAGAAAGATAGGCCTGGATTATAAAGTATTATGAAGCACAGAGCTATTTATTTGAATTTCTAATTGAAAAAAGAAAAATTAAATCAGTAGAGTACATGTTGGCAGCAAAGAGATTAAGAAAGAAGTCATTTAGAATGCAAGATGTTTTAATAATAATTTTCTTTGCATTACATGCAAGTGAGCTGAATAACAAAAATGTGTGTCCCATAAATGTATAATTTTATGCAGACAAATAATATCTGATTAAAAGCAATTTTGTAGATGTAGTGTAGTGAATTTTTTTACATTTCTGATCTAGCTCAAATTCAAGTGTTAAGAGAGTTCAACAAATGGGATCAGTGGGGTTTGTCCTTACCTGTAAAATGTGGTGGACACAGACATTTATATGTTCTGTGGTTTGGATCTGTGGATCCATTGCTCAAACAGACCCCTTTGTTTTCACAAGGGTTATCCAAACAGGCATCAGATTTTTCACAAAACCTTCCAGAGTAGTGGTGGTGGCATCGACAGTTGTATGCACCTTCCCAGAGGCCTGTTTGACAAATTCCGCTCCCCGAACAAAGTCGAAGCAGAGGAGAACCCTGGCAAAGTTGCGTTTTAACAGACACATTGAGCCTTAAGCCGAGCTTGCACAGCTGCGTGTCTCCTTCATGCAGAGCGATGAAGTAATGATGACCCGGGACGAGCCACTTGCCCTCAACTTGCTCACTTTCATTTATATTGTGGGGGAAAAGAAACTGCTCTTTAGTCTTTCCACTTGTGGAACAGCTTTCAAAGTTGTCTTTTGACACATTGAGGAGTCTGATGCCATATGACTTCAGTGTTTCATCAGCAGACATCAGCAGTTTGTCTCCATGTTGCAGCTGAAGTGGGCATATCTGTGGGAAGTTGAAAGTGTGCAGAGTTGACTCCTCTCTCCTCTGAGAGTCCCAACACTCAGAAACGCTCCTACAGATGTTTCCTATGAGAGTCCAGTTCATTTGGATTGTGTGTTGTTTAAGGTGCCATTCTAGTGAAGCTTGTCGGTTGCAAACTGTTTGGCAGTGGATCATGTGGACAGCCACAAAGACGACAATCAAACGTAACAATGATGCCCCCATGTTTTCCCTTTTACTATTTAATACAAATCAATCTGGGACTTTTAAACCCACTTTGTGACAACTGGAGAATGGAGGAGGCAAGTGCATGTATCGAACTTCATGAGTTGCTGTTCCATGTACTCCAAAACGTCCACATCAACCTAAGGAAAACAAATATTGTGATTAATGATTAGCAAAAGGATGCTGATTTCTACAAAAAATCTATAACTTCTTTCTAATATCTTATTTTTATAGCTTAAAACTTGATTAAAAACACAACAATACACACAGAAACCACACTGCTATCATGAACACTTAGCTTCATCGTAACGCATAGACTTGTGGTCTCAGCGAGTCTAGCAGAGCTGTCATAATCATATGCTGTGCTGTGCTGCTGACCACCAAGTGTGTCACAGCAGCCTCGGCCTCCCTGAGGTTTCTACAGTGACAATGTCAGATAAAATATTCTCCCTCTCCTGCCGGTGCCTGATACCTCAGTGTCACGCAGGGAGATGAGTTAAAGCAGACAGCATTGTCTTTTTCCCTCAGGCCCTTTTCATATGTGTGCACGAGATAAAACAACAAAGTAGAGAAGCCTCGCTGCAAGAGTAAAACTCTGCTCCTTGATCAACTCACAAGGGCTGATATGAATAACTGCAAGGTGATAACTAATAAAACGTTGAATATGGAACACCACTATCAATAATAGGGGGAGTGATAAAGTGAATGAGCTTGCAAGTATCATCACGAGGGCTGTGTGGGCACCCAGAAAAACTCATTTACATGAGATGAGGTTGACTATTGTGTTTCACTGAACAAAACGGAAACTGTAGCCCGATTTCTGAAGAAAATATATTAAATTAGAATATTGATTATTAGCAGCAGTGGAAGAATAAATACCACTAGTTTATCTATTTTGGACATACAATTACATGAAAAATGTGTAATACTAATTGGAAAAATAATATACCTAGAAACTAGTTACGTTGGGTAGGTTCATGTTAAATATTATAATTTTGTAATATAGCTGTTACTATCTACAAAAGATAACGCATTTTGGTATGAAAACATGCATCTTTAACAAGTCAGTAGACATCCTGCCTTGATGGACATACATGCGTTAAGAGGCGTGGCTTCACTGTCCCAATATAGCAACCGCGTTGAAGCATCGCTGAAATGATCCGCAGCAACCAATGAGGTATCTACATTGATGCATCTATGGGTCCACATAGTGCAGCATTTAGCAGCAAAAGAGCGTGATATATCCCTCAGGAGTGTGAGGACACCACAAACAAAAGGTAAAAGGAGAGTAAATACAGCAACACACAAAATAAATGCTAATGTTGCTGCATGTCTGCTGGATGTGTAAATAAGCAACCATTTGCTAACACGTATGCAATATCAACTTTATACAGGTATGTCAGCGTTGTATTCACAGCTTGTTGCACTGCCCTCAAGTGGCACGAATACATTTACTTTACACTTGTAAGTGTACAGGTTCAACCTGGAAGGCCTCCTTTTGATTTAAATACATTGCATTATAATACATATAATAACACAATGGACTTATTTTCAGCTCATCTACCAACCATAACAAAACTTTGGTCACTGCGACAGCCATCTTGTCTCAAAGTTGGAGCAGAGAGACAGCTTGGATATGAAGACCATCTTATATCACCACGCATGGGACAGCAAACTGGCAACGACAACAAGCAGCATGAGTAATAGATCGATGCTAGAGAAAACACTGTGGCCAGGGAAATAAATTGCAGGAGGAAATTCTGCCAATTTGTTCTTTTTTTTTCACAATTTCCACAGATATGTGAGGAAGAAGCAAGCATGCAAAGCCTAGTGGTTTATATTTTAGTCAACACATTTGACCCCAATACCGATATTTTCACAATAACCTCTAATGTAGCTAATTTGTTTCTGTACAATCCAAAGTGAGATATTTAGAGGCTGTTTCGACCCTACATAGTTTGCATGACGAATGCAATTTAGACCCTAAAGCACATTCATCCTTCTTAATTGTGCAGCAGTTCAAATTCCTACTATTACAGCAATCTGGGTTGGCCTCCACTTAAATAAACAGACCAAAACCTTTTCTGGGACATTAAGATGCCTTAAAAAGGTATTGATCAGTCAGGATTACACTGCTGGCCACGCACAGAAGTGATTCAAGAACAAGGGCCATGGGGTCAGAAGCAAGGTCATGTATGTGGAGCAACTAATTGTCTGCTACAGCCTCCTGCTTTCATTAAAGCTCAGTTCAACCAACATTTTAGGATGCCAATCACGCAGGTGTGCAGAGGGCAATGGATCAAGGGAGCCGTGTAAATCCTCGCTTGATTTATGACTGAGAGAGACACAGAGATGACACAACAAATCCTCACATCAATCTGGCAGGCCAAACATATTACATGTTGTCTGTCATACGACACAAAATAGACTGCCCAAATGCTTGGTCCATTAAACAATTAGGCGATGGACAGAAAAGTAATTTGTTAAAAAGTGTTGATAGTCGAAAGATTTTTGGATAAACCTTTTTTTTGTGGCAAAAATGAATTTGTTCAGTGCCTCAAATGTGAATATTTGTGTTCTTTAATAGTAAAGGACAAAAAAGGAAATGAAATATGTTAACTTGGGGGAAGTTGTGTTGGCCACTATTTTATACATTAGACATTTTATAGACTAAGCCATTCATCTGTTAATCATTAAAATGATCAGGGCAGATTTAATGATAATAAGAATAATAATTTGTTGCAGCCCTGCAGGCTAAATTCCATTAAACATAAGCACTAGCACATAGCACAAAACAAAGCCCACACAATACAGTTTGATCATAAACTAGGCCACATCTGAAAACATTTGCTTGCTTGCCATGTGATGAGAAAAATTACATTTTCCTTTTTCTACACAAGTAGCAAAGTTTGGCTCATTAAGCCGCCAGTGCGCTGAACAGACAGTGATGAAGATGTTGGCTAGTGAGTGAGGCGCAACTGCTAGTTACAGTGTAATGGCACTTATGCAAGAATGAGGACGCACAGGTGTAAGTTGAGGCAAACATTCTTGAGATAAATAGTACAAGCCTTCTTGTATATGGTAATTTCTCATTATGATTCCCTTGATTCAGAACTTCTCAGACCCTGACAGCTGCAGTGACTGAATGATGTTGGGTGTTTGCTATTGTGCTGTATTGTGAATGCAGTGTACTGTTGTTTGCCTGCTCTTGGACTGTGGATGACTTCTTGGAAAGTTATATTTGTATTGCATGTTAAATGAACAATAATAACATACACACAAAACATATAAATTAAAGTTATAAGCCTCTTAAACTGATGAAATGTTCCACTTTTCTGTCATTATACATTTGTCAGGTCCATCAAAATAGAAAGAGCTTTCTACAAATCTCCCCCAATGAAGCTGCTAAAATTATACCTTATTATCACAAGGTGAAAGCAACTCATCTTTCCAGGTATCACTACAGGTAAGCGAGAGGTAGATGGACGACCTCATACCTCAGTGAGGGTGTTCATTGAAAGCAGCTAAAGATGCCATTATGGAGTCCATGGTCTTTTTTTTTTATCTCACCAATAATTTGGCAGAGTAGGAGCATAATTTGTCACCAGCATGCAAATTCATTCTAAAAGCACAGTCCTGTCTCTGTGAAAAACAAAACAATCTTTTTGGGAAGTTTTTTCACCTGAAACAAGTCTCACTGCAAAGTAAACACTTTAAATCAACTGGCAGTCTATTTCTGACAATGCTGCGGTGATGGATTTGGTAGATTATGTCCCATTTCAGAGTAGGTTAGAGCAGAAGGGGCTCGACTGCCATCATCATTAAGTGTGTGTGGAAAACAGACATGTTTCTGAACACATTTACAAATCAAAACCACTTCAGCTCCAAGATTTGCGATGAAGGACCAGAAACATTATCATTACTTGAACATGTCAGGCATAATAACTCTGATATCCTGCAGCTAAACTTCAAACCTATAAAAATCTGTTTATTTTTTCATGTTCTTTCACCAGCAGGACGCCACTGAAATAGCACTGAGCCATTGATGCCACTACGGAGCCACTGGAGGACTGATAAGCCAAACACCAGCAGGCTGCTGGCCACAGATGCTTCCGGACTGATCACTTGTGCTCCCTGGGTAGCTATCTGGCTCACAACTAATCAGTTATAACACTGATGAGCAGGGCCCTGCAACCCTGAAAACCAACCACCACATCAATTTTCTTACTCTAAATGCAGTAATTGAGCCAGTGGAAAAAAAAACATTTAAACTCAAATTTTAGGACCATTTTGTTACATTCATTTACTGGGTAATAGCAAAAAGAAAATTATATCATTTTGAATTATACCTCAGAATGGTTACTACAGCATGGAGAATTACAGTTATGTCTACTTTGACCTTTACCAATGTAAACTGAAGAATTTTGTTCTTTCTATGTTGAACATAAAAAAAAACTACAGCTGTAGGATATTTCCAGTACCTCAAAGAAGGTGTAACTACGGGTTAAATAAAGCTAGAGCCAGCAGCAGCAAAGCCTCACTCGCATTACTTCACTTCTATGAATAGCTAATTTTTGTTTGAGGCAATACCTTCATCAGTCACTACCCCCCCTGTTGTATAGACAACAGTGTTTCCAGTTTGTTTGGTGGTTTGGAGGAGAACTTCAATAAAGCAAGGTTGTGCGTCTTTTTTTGTTTGTAACACTTGTGCAGTGCTTAGGGGAATTGCGGTATATACTCTTTCAACCACACAGAGCCTTAAGAGCCCTGCATAAAGGAAATACTGCAGGTCTATGGGGCAGCATGGTCACAGGTTAGCATGTGGTACATCTGCAGTAGTGGGTAGGCCAATGTATGAATTAAAAGTTTTGTTCAATTATTTTTTCTTTTCTTTTTTTTTTTTTATGTTCACCAACACTAAGCTAGCTGCACCTCGCTGTTAACAGGTGTGGTTGCTGGAGTTTAAACAGTTCAGCTCACTTCAATCAGACAAACACACCTTCACCAAACCCCCTACGCCTTCTCCTGGAAAGCTCTAGGGCACTTATTGAAGAAATAATCAGTCCCTCTCTTGTTGTTTTGCTCTCATATGAACTGAAGTTCAACTCAAATGGAGAAAAGTAAACCAACATGAGGCCTAAACTTTCTAAATATATATATATATATATATATATAT